>JAQIWH010000536.1:0-46288 GCA_034695005.1 Cryptops parisi | reverse complement strand
ACCCGGAGCTCTGTGCGTATTGTTTTAACTTATGTGGCCTGGCAACATGAGCGTTGTAGACACAGATACACACAGATCAATGTACAGAACTGTACAGGGCTAGCTGTATGCCGCCAACAAGGACGGGTGCTAGAATTGGTGTAATCCTCATTGCTGTGTTTCTATTATTACTTAGTAACCCGTTACTAACGTTATATTCACTGACACACGCAGACAGAGCTGGAAAACTATATAGGACATAATCTACACTTGCTCAATTGATTCTACGCCACATTTGCGATGTTTTCTGCCCAAAGGCCAAATGTCACCATCAGTCATGTGTCTCCGAAATCGTCTGGACAATCACTTTTTTGACGTCAGTGTGTCTGTACCACGTGAACAATCCTCTTCGTGATAGGTTCGTTCATCACGTGTCTTGTGTTTTAGTCAATCACGAACTACTTTGTTGGCTATGTTTCAGCCAACCAACTAGGTAACTAACCAACTTTTTTTTTTTGCTTTAGACAGTTTAGTCACGTGGTACAAGCGCATTGACGTCAGATAAATGACTGTTCCGACGATGTCGAAGACACATGACCGACCGTGATATTTCATCTTCTGGTTTTCGAAATTCGATTTCAGAAATCAGATTTTTTTTTCCTAATTTCTCGTGTGACAGACAAACAAACATACAGACCAAGCAAATTATATTGTTGTTAGAGATAATAGAAATACCTGTGTAACTCTTTAGCTACCAGAATTAACAATAATGCCCTATGATATTAGAAAAACCGTGTTTAACTGCTCTAACAGTAAATGTATCACAAGCTGTAGACATTTTGGTCAATGTATTGCGAATTATTATCTTCATCATCAATAGTTTTTAGTTGGTGCCTATTTTGAGTTTGTTACATGGGTGCATGTTTGAGTGTCAAATATTTACAAAAATAATCTATTGTTTTATTCGTTGCCTTTCCGCATATGTGTTTTTTGTTTTGTCTTTTACCCTTTGTAGGTACTTTTAGCAAATAAATAAATAAACTCAATTTTTAATTAATTTTTAACCACACCATTTTTAACTTCCCCCGTCAACGTAAACATAAAAAAATTACAAATTTAGAAATAAATAAACAAAAAACGAATTGAAAGACTTATTATTAGAAATCATAAGAACCTATTACAATCCCAAGTTGCACTCCAACTTCAGAACCAAATTCCATTAAAATCTGTTAATTCATGCGCGAACAGACAGACAGACACTCAAGAATTTTTTTATAGACTTTTCTTTTGTCACCCTTTTTTTTTTAAATAGTATATAATAATTTTTTTGTTTAAATTTTTATACCTTCAATGTTTTTTGTCCTCGGTGGGGGATAATCATGAGGGTGCTTGTTTTCTGTATTCATTTGTCTTTTGAATTCTAGAAAAGTGCAAGCAAAGAAGATACTGGCGCCATCATGATGTCCTTGTTGATGTCGTTTTTATATACATACTTTTGCTTGTTTCCATCGTTTATTATAAAAAATAAAAAACTCCACTAACCTACCCATTGGTCGTTTCTTTTATTTATCTATATTTTTTGGCTTTTTCCATTCGCTTGTAGTCAGCTTAAAGTGCTATAAATCTGCTTTTAAAACCAACTCGGCCGAGGACTAAAAGTGTTAGTTTTTTTTATATATACAGTGTATGTAAAGGCCAAACTTCTACAAAGACATTTATGTAGCCCCCTTTTTCAGAATTTTTTTCTTTCTCTTTGTGTTGTTGGGTCACTACTATTGATGTTGGAATCATGACACCCCAAATCTACGAGCTCGTTTGGCGACAAAGAATAGCGAGTCCAGCACCAGTCTTCCGTAATGTCCCATTGAAATGCTCAAACTAATGGCAATTCGTGTGTCCTTTCCTATGACCTATTATTGAGATTTACAACAACAAAAATGTCGAATTCTTCTCAAACAAAAGTTGGTTGTGTCATATAAAATCCACGTTGACTATACAAAATTTGGATGTGTTTTTTTTTGCGTGTGTCCAAATCTTGTTTTGTAACGGTTAAAAATCTTTACTACTTCGTACTTCGGTCATTAGTTTTTCAATAAAGCTGAACTAAAACTTTCAGACATTTTCAACTAGAACGAATGAAACGTATGTTTTTATACAGAAGAATGTAAGTTGTACCCTAACTTTGAAATGTACTAATACATACAAACTCCATTAATTACACATGAAACCTCCAAACACGTTAAAAAACAAAATTTTGTATCTACAATTAACAGTTCGGCTAGAGCTACAATAGAAAAAGACATTTCTAAATTAAACAACCACGTGACATATTAACCCTTGAAATGAATGTTTAAAAATTACCCAGATTCCTTAAACTTCGAAAACACACATCCCCAACGTTGAGCATCCTAACAAAATCCGGTTCAAATCTGAACTGACGTTATACTGCATATGTCCAAAAACACTACATTGTGGTTTTTAAACTGATTCAACCAAATTTCATCTGTCAAATAAAAATGATAATAAAATTTTCTTTTGTTACTCCAATTTTCCCAGAAACAAAAGGAAACGAAACCCATTTTGAAACTACTTCAACATTAGTACGTACAAAACTCATTCAAACTAGATATATAAATAAAAAACAACCTCCACATTTATGACCGCAAAATCAATCACAATTGTCGCCAACGCTAATAAATGTACATTGTAACAAACATCACCAAGACGGTTACGACTTTTTGATACTGTATTCTTGCTCATAAAACTTGCCCACGAAAAGACACAACTCAAGAAAAAATAGCACCAAACTTAAACGCAACGACTCGGCAATGAACAGCTATCGAGTAAAAAACTATAAAAAACAAACAGTACTGTAGGTACAGAAAAAAATTCTAACTAAAATGAGACTCAAAGCCAAAAATTCTTAACAAAAAACCTAGAAAAGCGAGAAATGAAAAGAAACCATTTGTTTCTAAGAGAAATAAAAACCACACAAACATATATGTATGTATGTATCTATATATATTCTATATTTTATATATGTACATATATATACAGTATATGTATACATATATATATGTAATGCTAAGGACAAGTAGAATCGAGCGGTTTCATTCAGCGGATAAAAAGAGATTTGCAGCAACATTCCATAAAAATGACAGATGTAACGACGATACTGAAGAAAAATGACGCTGTTTCTTTTTCCTCAACTGGATAGATGTGGAATATTATTTTCCAATATTGCATTGCTCATGCAAATTCACTTAACTTCATCGATTTTTTTTCCATATTTTTTCACCCAAAAAAGAAAAATAAAATGAAGAAAAGTGGATAAGAACGATGCAATTACCATCCGTGTCAAAGCAAAACTCTGTACCCTGATAAGAAGTAGAAACACATAACGTTTTTCTTTTTACGATTTTTGTTTGCTTTAGTTACGAAATAGAGGATTTTATTGTTTCTATGTCGGAAAAGCAACAACAACGAATCATAGGTTAAAAATGCAATAACGAACAAGATTGTCAAAAACTATTATAAAAATCGAAAAAAGTAGATCGTCTAAAGCTGATAAAATTTTGAAAATCAAAATTGAAAAATGTATATTTTGTTTAAAAAACTTCATCATAGTTAAATCATAAAAACAAAATACGTTTTTTTATTTAATGATGATTAAATATATTTTTCATTGGTTGGTTGAAAAAATGTTATGTTTGCAATTTCTTGCTTCAAAAACTTATTATCGTCTGTGAGCCTTATGTGTTAACAATCTCAATCAACCAGGAAACTGAGAAATTTTAAAACTCATGTTACATCTATCAACCTATCAATACTTCAAAAACAGAGTTTATGAGTATGCTTTGAGATATAATACCATCTCGAGGGAGTTTACGCGGGTGGTAGGTAATTGCAGACCTTGAATCCATTTTTCAAGATCGATCATTCTTAAATTCTAAACCATGAGTCATAGGAACCGCGTCATATCTAGAAAGTTGTACACGATAATCCATTCAATAAGCAGAATAGTCAAAATAATGATTATTAGTCAGAATTCACTGTCGTTTTATTCATTTCCAACAATCCAACTGAATAAAAAGATTTTCCAACAATAGTGATTACACCGCACCATACTGCTGCAACAGTTTCACTGCATATCACTTTTGTTATGAAGTGAAGCTACTGCAGCAGCATAATGCGTTGTAATCACTATTGTTGAATTTTTTTTTTTAGTTGGATTGTTAGAATGAAAAAAAAATGGTGCTTGAAAGAAAGCGAATGATAACTCGACACGTTGTAGATTAGAGGCAAGTAGGCTTTAGGCTACGAGTCTAACGTAAGCTCGACATTGGGTTTCTCATTCTTTTCAACAAGCCCAAGAAGAAGATGAAGAAGAAAGGAAATCTCTCTCCATCTCTCAATTTCTGCTGAAGCTTCCCTTCAGAAGCCGTTCAATAATGAGTTGTTTGTTCTCCTTGCCTCCGCTTGTTGACTCCAATTGGCCTGTCTAGGCTCTGAGTGACACAAGTGCTGCGAAGGGAAAGGCTTTCGGCATTAGTAAAAACAAACAGAACACATGTCAGACATGTTATTTAGTTGCTCGCTTGATGAACCTCATTCTTTCGAGTTCTCCCAAAGACGTTGAACGCAAAGAATCGTAAAAAAAGAAGAAGAATGAACAGAAGAACATCGAGTTGTTAAGTTTGTTTGTTTTTTCGTTCAAAAAATAATTGAAAAAAAAAGAAAATAAATAAATGAGAACGGTGGTGACATTAAATGTTTTTCACGCTACTGTGAACAATGAGTTTAAGAAAACACCCCGACATGTTGATTTAGCGCAAACCTACCATGATTTTTCATCGACTATCAAATATTATTATCGTGTTATTTTTTTTGATAATCACATGATATGCATATTTAAATAGAAAAATAAACCACAAAAAACATGAAAATCTCTCACTAAAAAAATTCTAATTGGTTTTTAATTTATATTTTCTGTAACAGTAATGGTGAAAGATGCGCATTTCATTTTGCAAACTTTTAAGATTCACATGTTCAATTTTTTCCATCTTATTATTTTTTGTGTGTGTGTGGTATTTTGCAGTGTTTGAAAATCCAGAAACCTATTGGTAAGCAATGAGGAGGATTCCCTGTGTCACCTCTAATTGGAACGTCAATTAGTTTGCCTTTGTAGCAAATTAAGCGCCGTCGTTCATGCGTACAAAGAATTGAACAAATGAAATACCCAGGATTTACCCTGAGCGCTTGTTCAAAAAGAATAAAAGTCGATATTGGTTCTGAATCAGCGCCACTGACGTCATTCGGAACAATTAACAAACGAATACGCTTAAATTGACAATTTAATGCCTCTATTAGCGAAACCCTCCACACACGAGTGGAATCGCGTAAACACAAAACTGCAATTTTTTCTAGGCGAAATCCTGGTCACGGCACCGCGATGTCGCCAAAACTTTCCAAATTGCAACTTCGTCTTTTACATATAAAAACAACAACAAACTAACGTTTACAAGGATTTCACGAATAACTGGGGCATAAACAAATTTTATCTAATTTGGCGAATTAAAAAGGATTGGAAATTAATGTGGTGTGTGTAATATATTAAATTCGCATTTATGAGGCAGTTTTGTTGGAAACGAAGATATTTTCAATGTTATCGAACATTGAAAGAAAAAAGTGACAACAACAACAACAAACAGGCTAAATTCGTGAATATTTAAAAAAAAACAAAAAAAACAAGAAACATTGCGAATCAAAACAAAACTTTTGCACATTTATGCTTTGAAAACATCATTAAACTTGACAACAACAAACTTGGAAGAGATTTCGACAATAGGAAAATTTTTGTAAACACGGTACAATCCATTTAACACTACGTTCGAAACTTGTCCTTGCAACGTCGTGTTCATCGTCATCATCACCATCATCATCATCGCAACTGTTTACCATTTTGTTACAACGACGACGACGATGATCATTTTATCGATCATTAAGAAGTGCACACTTCTGAGACTGCGTAATAAACCAAACAAAACAACAAGTCTAACCCTTTTCAAAATTGTTCGCACGATTCCAACTAATGAGGCAACTGCAATTAATTATGAACAATCTAGAGTTAACTTTACTTCAATTAACTAAACCATGTACAATATGGTTAAATTTTAAAGACAAATGTTGTCATTCATTTTGAAATGATGCATCCAAGATTTACAGTCAATAAAAACTACTTTCTTGAGTACTACTTTCGTACCTAAGTAACTACTTTCATAAGTAGTACTACTTCCTTAAGTTTATCATAATGCGACAACGTTTGTTTTTAAACTGATCGTCACTTTTTATTGTTTATACATACAAAGTGCTCTCAATTTATGCAAGATATATATGCAATTTTGCTATTATGTGACGAGATAAATCACATTCCTCTAATTCTTGTTATCAGTGACACAATTTGCTATTATTCGATTTTGTGCAGTGGCGAACAAGTGTCTGAACATCGTCACATCGACTTCCTAGTTCTTTTTTGATAGTGCTACTAGTAAAAGTAATTATTTTGCTATTAGAACCGCTAAGTTTTTAATGAAATAGAAAATTAATTCATGCTTTTTGACAAACTTTTAGTAACACTAAATTTAAAGGGGAAATGTTTAGCATGTGGATTAAAAGTGTAATCAAACTTTAAAAAATCAAACCTCATCAGTATTCTGAAAAAACGATCACTTATTCATAATAGTTCAGTCCGGAATGTTTCCGAATTTAAGGTTTCAAATTTTTATCCATAATACGACTAACTTATTGTGATCGAGCAAACCTGTTCTTCCAAATGTAAACACTCAAAATAAAACACACAATAAGATTTTTTAGGAAGATATCGCCGTCCTGGATAGTTTTTGAAACAAGTCCTATCTAGGGTAGACAGTTAATTAAGGAAAACAAAAGTATCTGTACAACATAACCAGACGTCTTTGTAATAACTCAAGACCAGCTTCTAACAATTTTTTTTTAAATGGTACGTTTCTTTTATATCTTTGTTTGCATACGTAATGCGAAACAAGTGAGAGAAGTGATGTTTCCTAATTTCGATGCATTGGGCTTAAATATTATCAAACGAGAGCAAGAAAAAGCGTCAATTTCGAAAAGAAGGGGGGGGGGAAGAGTCTTATCTAACTCGAGACTTAATTAACGAAAGCGAAAAGATTCAGAAAGCATGTTATTAACCTCACGGTGACCCAGTGTCGTTCTTCCTTGCCTCCTTTTCATGGTGACAACCACTTGCAAGGATGTGATAAGAAACCGTGAAACCAATGGACCAATCCCCGTGCATGGTTTTTCAATGATGAAAAACTGCTTCCATTACACGGATTTTCACCCCCCATAAGGCGAAAGAAAAATGAAAAAAATTCATATTTATCACTACCCCGTACTTTTTTTGCACGTTTAAAACTGCGATCAATGTGGTGCAAAAATTCTCCAAACCTATTAAAACCAAATTATTTTTTCCGCCTATAACCAACATTTGAGAAAATTTCTTTCGTCGCATAATATCGACATTAAAAATAACTCGCATAAATCGAGAGCTCAAAGACCATTGGTAAAAGACCACACAAAACTGTCAGGAATGCATTGTCAATAATTACCCAGATCTGTAAATGAGCGTGTCGTAAATTCTTTACCATAATTGCAGCATTCAGTTACTAGCTAGAGTTAGTTGTTTGGTTGAGCTCATGTCCCCGTGCTTCAGCACGGATCTACTTTTAGTTGTCAATAATTAGATCAAAATGTCAACCACATGACTTTGAAAAACATTATTATTATAATGGTCCATGTGTCTTTTAATGAATCGTGCAGCTGCTGTTTGTGACCATTTCGTTTATTATTTTATTTTTACCACAACAAGGGTCTCAGCGTTTTATGGACTAATCTTGTCGATTGTTATTTTAAGATCATTCGATATATATACATATATAAATGAATAAAAAATACACCGTCTCTACCAAACATAAAATTTAATATGAAGTGCAGGTCCTCCTTGTGCCTTAGACTGTGGCAACGCTAGTTAAGAGAAATTTAATTATCGGTAATCGAAATCACCGCAGCGCCGTACACGTCACGTGTGTAAATCTTGTTGGATCTCACTCGTTACTTCTTTTCCTGAACTTTATTGGCCATCACCTGACATCCTGGAATTGTGCCAAGTGGGATACCGAAAAGAGGAAAAACGAAGGGGGACCCATTCGTCAGGTCTTACCGAACAGGTTTTTGGAACGAATACGTCTGACGTCATAAGTTTCGAGGGGCAAGAGGAAATTTGCTCATTATCTCATTAGGATCTTTGATGACCTCGCCAAAATGGTGACAGGTCTCTTGGCACAACTTCCCGTCCAATGACAAATGATGCCAGCAATCGACAGTTACAACGTGTGCCAAATGGAAAAAAAAAACGAAGACAAAAATCTTCAAGCACATCATCAAAAAAAGTGATGATTTCCAAGTAATCCTTCCATCCAAAATCAAATTACAATCTTTTGCCTAGCTTAAGCTACCATTATTAGATATAGTATATGAATGGATGATGTTCGTATCGAATAGTACTAGTTGCACGTCAAGTTTTGACACTTCAATAATATCTACAAGAATGAAGACAGATGACTTTCTCTGGGCATATCTTTCAGTGCCACTGTGATTTATGGAACGGTATGATAATAATTACCTAGACTAATTATTTTGTTGTTGTTAATGAAAGTCGTGTGCACGAAGTTGCAAAAACAAATCACAAGGAAATTCATTTTGTCAACTTTGATTTTGTCATCCACCCCCAAAATGAGGTTTAAAAAAACATTCACTATTTAATCCCAAACTGTATACTCTGCAATCAATAGTACTACGTGTGAAAAATACTGTCCCAAAATATAGTTTACATTTTATGTAAAATGTTCCGATTATGGGCAGTTTTAGGAAATAAGTTTTTTATTAAGTTATAGTACCGGTGATCTAAATATGGTTTTCTTTTTAATATGTATGATAAAACTTGTAATTTGTTTTGTGTTTTGAGACGGTGTCCTGTCATGTCAAAATGCATGCCATTCAAAATGACAGGTTGTGATTGCAATAATAAACCTATGGCTTCAAAAAATTATGTTTTACCTAGTAGTAGAAACAATAAATTAAAGTAATTGACGGTTGAAAAGCAAAATAAAGAAATATAGTTATTGCTACAACGAAAGCGCGACAATCTACTTGAGCCCTAACTGTTTGATCACCTTGTATAATAAATCAAAAATATTTAATACTCATAGTAAGCCTATGAGTAAATAAAACCACGCACTCTGAAGCACATAATATATTTACAATTGATGCAAATTACATAAAACTTGAATTGTAATCAAGCTACTGTGAGAAATATAAACCATAATTTGGACAAAACAAAACAACCAAGTGTTTTACATTTTGAGACAAAGAAACTAACATTTATGCATCGAATCTGCAACAATTTCATCATGATATAAAGTCGATGCCGAGCAGTCTCATTCCACCGCCTAATGTCACACTCCAACGTCAGCATTCGAGTATTGGTGGAAAAGCAACAGTTTTCTTCTTCTTCTCCTCCCTTTCTCCCGTTTCATTCCCAGCGCTCTAAACCATCCATGACGACTTGTCGTGACAGGCACTTGGGTCGGTAGATTCGCGTTTCCTTTACGAGCGCCAAAGGGAATTTTCCCAAAAAGGAATAGAAGAAAAAGAGGGAAAGAGAGAGAGAGAGAAAAGAACCGACAGAAAGAGGAAGAAAAGACAAAAACAGAAGGGGGGAGGAGGCAGGTAGAAAAGTGGAGACAAACAGACAGCGGCGCCACCACCCAATGGGAGTTCTAAAACAAAAGCGCATCGTTCACGAGATGGTCTGTTCCGCATTTGCAAGTGGCGACGAACGGCCGACCTGGGAGACATTCGCTGCGGGATTGCCTTCCGGAAATCATGAGCGCAACCAGTTATCTGAGAGTTCGGAGAGAGTCTTGGTCCTCCGTGTTCTCCAAGTCATACCCCTACAAACACAACATACACACATTCACAAAAAAGGGAGGGTAAGGGGAGGAAGCCGAGTAAGCGGCAAAGCGCCTCGATGGCGAGACGCTGCGTCGTTCCGCTTCGATAAGAGTCAATTAGAAATAATGTTTATTGTCGACCGTTCGAGGGCTTATCGAAAACGGCAAAGCGCATGCGCAACCCGCGTAAAATGGAGAAATATATGCGCCAAGCTCGATTTCCGTCGAGCGCGACTTGATGTCTTTGCCTGTCGAGCGATTTCCTTTGATGCACTGTCCTGAGTCGCGCTCCAAAGCCCGGTATCTATTCTCGGCGAACACGCTAAGCTACGACACTAGAAAACGACGACGAATTGGAACGCTGCAGGACGATACTCCCCATTCTTCACGGTGTACCTTTTATATCGAGAAACACTTAGATTTTTTTTTAAAGTACGTAGTCGACCCGATGGTTAAATTAGAATATATTACGACTTTGTCACCACGTCACGTTACAAAACATAGTTCAGTTGTGGCATGTGACAACGTGGTGAAGATTAAGGTGTACGGTTTACAGCAAGTTATGCAAGCAATATTGTATAGTTTAAATGTGATAAGCTAATGTTAGAACGTTCTGTGTATAATTGTGCGAAGTTTTGTAAGTGTAAGGTGAGTATGACAAGTTCGGTTATATGCATACAGCATTGAAAAGTAACAAAAATAATGTATGAATCTGCACTGTGTGACATAGTAGGCCTATAGTTGTTCAAAATAAGTAAATATGCTACTCGTAATGTGTCTCATAAAATAAGTATACCCGTATAAAACAGTAGGCCTATACTCTAATAAAACCAAACCCTGAGATCATACTTTTAAAACTGAAAACGTGTGCTGTATGTGTTCGTATAACTTAATGGTCGGTGATGTACTACATAAATGTTTTACATGTAGCCCATGTATGTTTAAATAAAGTATACTTTAAACAAAAAACGAAACCTTAAAGTCGTTCTATAGTAAAAAAGTATTGAAAATCTTACAATGCATCTAACGTACTATAAGTGCTCAGTTATAAGCTCATTCAAACAAGTGACACAAGTAACTGATTAAGAACTCTTATAATTAATTATAACTAACATTTTAAAGAGACAAACACACCAAATCATTACATTTATATACCGTCGTATATGAAAATATCCAGAAACCAAAAGTCTAGTCGTCATCTTCGAACACGACAACGACAAGACACTAAAATGTCATCAAATTTGTAACAAAGTGAGCGGACATTTAAGTAGGCTATAGTAGTTTAACTCGAAAATCTAAAGTTCTCTTCCTCTTTATTTGGTTTATTGTAAACTAGATTACTATTCAGAATGAAAAATACTCAAACTACTGATGAGCCTAAACTGGTGACACTAGTAACTACTTGTGTGCAACACAAGTAGTTCAAGCAACACAACTAGTAACTAGTTGTGTTGCTTGAAATTCTTCTGTCCAGTAATAACCAGTGGTACTTCCACTTTACTTCTTTTTCCAAGTCATTCCGCCGAAGAAACACCCCCCTTCTCCCCCAAAAAACCCACTACAAGATACCGGTACAATCTCTCCGCTTTAACCTTTTGCTTCGTAAGCCTGGGCGCTCGACGCTTTCTTTATAGCATGAAAATTAGGCGCTTAACGTAATCTTGTCGTTCCCATTCAACAGGAAATCTTCCGTGCACTTCCCCGCCATCTACTTCTTCTTCCAGAAGATTCCACGCATCCCAACCAAACACACACATACACTGAAAAAAAACCATCCCCGGTTCCCCTTTTCCATTTCAGCATAAACACACATGGGGGTAAGATAAAAAAAAAAACACCGACAACTTCCCATCTTTTTACCTCACAATACTATCCCACTCATTATTTTTGCTTCTTTGTCTCGTTCCGTGTTGTAGAGTCCCCTTCCTCTCTTCTCCTTGAAAGTCCAATGGCTTTCTCTTTTGCCAGAGACAGCCTAAGGCCATTCTCTTCCATCCAGTTATCTTTCTAATTTACTTCTAGCTCTGCTCAGCACAAGTCCTCCTCTTCCACTTCTTCTTCTTCTTATCTACCTTTACTTATTCCTTTTGTTCCCTTTCTACGGTATTACTGGGCGTAAAGATTCAACACACACAGAATCCCACAAAGTTAGATAATACACCGAAATATCGTCTTGTCTTCACGACCGAGCTTCTCATTGGATAAAGAGAAAAAAACACCAACCCGAGTGAAAGGAAAGGTTTCAATAAAGCACTAAAAGTAATTTCCTAGGATACCCCAAAATTTACATTTTTTTTCTCTCTCACACTTTTTCCACTCTTTTATACCCCCATACCTTCCCTTTTTTTTTACCCGTTTACTGAAAAGTCAGAGCTTGCCAAAACTGTTCTTAAATTTGCACTAACGGAGATGAGTGGAATCGATTCACGTTATTGGAAAACCAATAAACCTAGAGCAGCAGTTTCCAAAAAAACAAAAAAAAAAACAATAAAAAAATTTAAAACGTTGAAGAAATGTGACGATAAACTTAGTGTTTTCAACTAACGAATAATAATAATATATGAAAAATCTCATAGTCACAGTTCTTTCCCAAAGACACCTATTTTTAAAAAAAAAAAAAGTGTCTTATCATGAAAGCCGTGTTGTTAAGATTGACAATGTTTGCAACTTCCAATTCTTTAAGACTGACAATGTTTTGATTATCGTTACTACAGAAATAAATGGGTGTAAATAAGAATAGTGGAGAAAATATTTTTTGTTTCATGAAATAACAAAAAAATATAAGGGGAGGAAAGAAAATAAAAAGAAGTGACCCAGGAGTTCCATTGAATCCCAAAACAATTCCGTAATGCCCCGATGGTCATAACAGCAGAAATGAAGGAGAGAGAAGGAGGGGGGGGGTAAGCAATAATCCATCGTTTCTTCTGCTTCGAATGGTTTTCTATGGCCTCACCAATCAATGGCAACAAAGCAACAATTCAACAACAGATGGTGCCCATCCAACCCTCCCTGACCATTGGTTGCCAAGAATTAATTCCACCCAACCTGTATCCAACTTCAGGAAAAAACTTCAACTGAAAAATTATAACTTAAATCAAGTTTTATAAGTAAAAGAAGAAAATATCACAACACTAAAACAGTCATCACAGTATACGGGGGTATGGTATCCATACTTCTTTAAGAATGTCATCATATAAAACATTCTAAAAAGATATGTTAAAAATCGATTTAACACTTGTTTTTACAATCGAAATAGCAAAAGTCACGGTTGTAAAAGATTGTAAAAGTCACGCTGATCGTCGGACATCCTAACTTTTATTGTCGATGTCCAAGTAGTACATTAAAATCATGCACCCGGAGTTAGTTATGTAAAAAAAAAACGTTTTCTACCTCTTTACGTAAGAACAGAATGTCTTCGTGCAAGTTGTTTCATAGGCGTCCTACTTAATAAAACAAAAGTGTTCAGCTATGATAGCACCTCCGCACAGTGTGTGAAAATGCCGAATCTTTTACAAAAATCGCTAGTCTAATTGTAACAAATATTGCAAAACAATACGAAACAAAACAATAAATAACTGACAAATGCTGCAAAGCAACACGAGTTGAAACAATGAATTGCGTAATGAAAACAACAAACAAACAAACTACCTTTCTCGTTATTTTTGATGGGCTATATTACTA
Organism: Cryptops parisi; assembly: GCA_034695005.1. NCBI lineage: Eukaryota > Metazoa > Arthropoda > Chilopoda > Scolopendromorpha > Cryptopidae > Cryptops > Cryptops parisi. Next base: position 32,579 of record JAQIWH010000536.1, on the reverse strand, counting down.
GTACAGTATTTTATAAATCCTCCCTTCGAAATACGTCAGAAATAACCAACTGTCACGGATCATAACGATTGTCGTACATCTTACGTGATCCCCTATTGAAAAATATTGAACCAGTATACTGTATATTAAAATCTTGTACCCATAATGGTCGTGTGTCCAAAAAACTTTTTTCAGATCCAATTGCTTTTTCCACTCTTGTAGAAAAGACGAAAAAGTGATGTGACTCCAGGATTTCCAAGTCTAAAAGGCAATCCCCCTTTTTCGTGTAGTCCACGGCAGTCGTAAATCCCCCTTTCTTTCTTTTAACTCCCTTTTCCTCTACCAAAACTCCGCCTTTCTCTGTCTCTTTCGGGGTCTGCAGAGACGACGTCGAACCCTCTTAGCGGTCACGTGCCACCAGACATCCGCGACCCAATTAAGAGTGGCACGAGCTTCCCCCCGACGAGGGGATTGCGCAGCCATGATTCAGCTCCTACTCTACTATACCATCACCACTACCACCACCAGCAGCAGCACCACGTCGACGACACTACCCAATCCCTAGCACTCGTCCAAATGTCAAACGGGCTCGCACGTGCTCGCAGATTCACTCGGCGCTTTCGTTTCCCTTCTTCTTAGCCTACGTCAAGAGGCCTCAATCGACAAACTGGGGGCCACCGAAAGAATCCCCTTTCTCTTCAATCCCCCTCTCTCTCCAACCCCTCCCCCCCTCTCTCTTTTCTTTCTCACCACCACCACTCTTTCTCTCACTCGCTCGTGCTCTCAACGGACTAGTATGCGTGGGAGGAGGTGGTCGTCCGCTGATAAATGGCCCCACCTGCGAAACGTGCCAATACCTTTCCGCTCCAAAAAGCGCGTGCCAAAAGGCGCAAAAGCTGAAAAGACCTGATTCGCAGCGATGCACATTTTTGCTAGCATAGCAGCAGCTACACTTTTCTGCTAGATGCTCGAGTGGAAAAGACTTTTTGTGTAAAGTCTTTTCTTCTTTTGACCTAGCTTTGGATTACGTACGAAAACTAGATTGGAATGTTACGATTTAGTGAAGACCACAAAAAAATAGACCAAATTTCAAAATCAATAAAATACAACGGTATAGCACACGTTATTTTCGACCGACTTCCTACATTGGTTTGCATTCATTACCTAATGTAAATTGAAGGCTTTCCAAAATTATACTGCTTACAAAGTATACATTTAAAATTTGTGATTTTCTACATAAAAAAAAGATATAATTACCAAAAAATAGATCTAAAAATTAAGAAAAAAAGTTAACCATGGTTTATTGTATAATTAAAGTTAGTGTATCGAGTAAAACTGGTACAATAGAAACCGCTATACTTAAACTAGGTTTCGATCTTTTCCAGGACATGAAATTTACAATATTGACTCGATGATTGTTATTTTAATGGGACAATCCGAAGGGATCACTAAATACAAACAACTAAACAAACATTGTACAAAATGTGATGAAAATACGATTTGACATTGGCGACATTGCTCTTATTTTCTATGAAACATGTTTGCCTATTTAATCATTCATCGCACTTGATTAAAATCTCTTTAATATAAACTGTTTTAGTACCAGACTATCCCTGTTATTGTATAAAATGACATAGCCACGAGCATATAAATGGTCGGTGACAAAAGTTACAATCTTAGCTCGACGTGGCATTTGCATACATCTACATACATATAAAACAAAAGAATTCCTTTGCAAAAATTCCTTTTCAAATACTTTCAGCTTTTCTAAGAAAACGGCAAAATTTACTTTTGATGTCCGAAAAAGAAAACTGTCATCATCATCATCATCATCATCATCGTAGTTCTTTGTCGTCACGACAGACTTTTACCTCTCTCTCCCCCACCCAACTTCCTTAGCTCGTTTTGTTCCAATCTAAACCAAACACAACACCGTGTAGGATTCCCATTCCCACATTCTTGTCTTCTTTATTCTCGTCGTACCACCACCACGCTGGGGAGACCCCCTTCCTAGCATTCCCAGCGGTGCCCTTTGACCTTTGACGTCGAGAGAAGACAGCCACCATGCTCGTCACGTCGTTGGGTAAGGGGAGCAAAACGACTCCCAGAATCCAACGCGAGAGAACCAAGTCGCGCGCAGGTGACAATCCTACGGAGGCAGAGTAACGAGAAGGGGGTCCTGAGGAGAAAGGGGGTACGTAGACGAGTCGCACGTGGATGGATGGTGATAATGGCAAAGATCAGCAGCACCAACTTGCGGATGAAGGAAAAAGAAAAGAGTGAGAAAGGTTTTGTAAACAGATGAAGGTCGGTTGTTTGTCGTCGACGTTCTACTGGTGGCTTTTCTTCTCTCTCACTCACTCTCGCGCTTGAGAGATGACGTTCAACAGGTGGACTTGGGGTTGAAGAGCAACAGTAGTCAAGGAGGGATAAAGAAGATTGATGAGGGAACGACCATCGTCAAAGTGATGAAAGGAAAACAAGCAGGGTTTTTTTTCCATGTGTATGTATGTGGAAAAACTAGCATGAAAACGATCTGAAATAATGACAAATTCAACATCTACAGTACGACCCCCAGAATTCAGAAAAAAGAAAGTAAGAAAAAAATATTGAAAACTTTGTAAATGTACCAAAAACGAAACGAACAATGACCACTAAAAATATAAGCATCTCCAAAGACAAAATCGCACTTACATTTGAAGAATTTGTTCATAATTACATTTCACGAGTTTTTAAAATACCAAGTTGCTGAATCCTTGTGTTAAATAACCAAAATCAAACAAAAAACCCAAAAAAGTCGTAATGTCCATTGACACAACATCTTTAGACAAAAGTCCGTATACAAACTAGCTAATTCGATAATTGTTTCCTCTTGAAATATTCCTCCAGAAACATAAGTAAAAAAGCCGCATGATTCCGGATAAATCATCCTGTATGCAATTTGTACAACAACAACGTTCAAAACGTTTTTAATCAACAACTTACACTGTCGAAACTTTACCAACTAAAACCGGTTGTTTTCCACAAAAACGCTGCTTATCTTCAATGAAGAGCTCGGGGCAGTGACAGGTCACCTCCAATTTTAGCCGAAAGGTGGTGTCACTCTTTTTCGAAACAGCTGGTTCATATTGTGAGAGTATTTAGCTAATTCTTTCTTAAATTTTGTTTGCTGTTTATCTACCTCTGTTATTATACGTATCATGTGCATTACTGTAATATAAAAAAAAAATAGAACTGTATAAAGAAAACCTTCCCTTAAATTTTACATAATTGGAGTTGACCAATTACTGCTCCGAACCCTTCAGTCATACAACAGTACTGGTAACTTTTAGTCAGTAATGTCTTTATCTTCCAGCTATGTGACTACGAGATATTACATCATTTCAATTATCAATTTACTATATCATTTTTTTTCTTCCTTCATACGCCTACTTACTGTATGCATAAGATACAACATGTTTTTTGAGGAAAACAACCAAAACAGAACTATCTGAAAACTTTTGCAAAACAGAGATCAAGGGAAAGATGAATAACCGTTTGTCTCTGCCAACCCCTAGCAGGTTCCATTTCCTTTTTGCTCGTCATCCACCCTCTATCAGCACGTGCATCTCTTTCCCCCCTTATTTTCCTCTCCCTATGTCTGTGTCTACTCCACAACCATTCCCTATCGGGTGCCATCTTAACGACTCTTGCCACTGCGGAACCGCGCATGCGCCGTCACAGGGAACGCTTGTTTCCTCAGAGAGATCGGTTGCCGATAGGTGAACCTGTCGTCGTACCAGTGTCCGAGAAGCAATTAATATCGACTATCTTTCTAGAGAAGCCCAAAATGTTCCACACACACACACACAAACACACGCAGTATGGGTTCCCATCCCCTAAAGCTACCATTATGCGATAAGCTACCTAACGTTTAAGAGAACCTCATTTCGGAGTTACAATAACGTCAAAGCATGTCATGTCCCACGAATGTGAAAGCAACAAACAGACTTTTTGAAATTCTACATTTGCATATACAATGATTTGTAACTGGAATCACAGCTAAACCTGTAACTAAGCAGTTAACAACATTTTTTAATAACCCTAATTTAATAACCATGGTTACAACTCAAAGTTTAACTTTACTTTATAAAAAATATCTGTAACGGTTAACGACAGTACACGTAAACTATGATAAACACACTATAGTTAAGAACTATAGTTGATAACTATAGTGTAGCCTACTTTAAATCAAGAAAGCTGTCAACTTTCTAGAATGAGATTGTCTAAGGGAATAAAACGGAACTAAACGATTGGGTGAAAAAGAAAATAAGGTTGCATTTAATTTGCTACAAAACATTTCCTTCGTATACTCATATTTTTTTGTATATTTATTCTGAATAAAGTGAATAAAAAAAACCCCAGCAGTTGTGCGAAAAGTGAAATTGGCAGAATGCCGCCAAGTCTATTTAAAGAACACTGTTGTGATTCAATTAAGGTGGATTTCACCTGACACTTATCGTCATGAAACACTCGTTAAACTTGGAAAATGGAATTGCTTTGCATGGAATAAAAAAATCGACGTCAACCCCACGAAATGGAGTTTTGATGATTCCAAGCCACGTAAACAAAACACTACTAAGATGGATTTCCACATCGATTGCACTCAAAGTCTACAAAATCATTTTTATTTATTGTCATTGCTGTTGTTCAATCTCCTTATGTTCTAAAAAAAGACCTGTATTTTTCATTAAACATTGACTCAATAAATGTCTTGCATCACAAAGAACCCCTTAAACTTTCATGTTGTAATGTGAATGCTTCCCCAAATTAAATTTCAACAAAACATCATGAAACTACAATATTAAAATGCATTTAATACCTAAACGTTTTTTTCTCCTGAGCAGTAACGTCAGTTTGACTCAAGAGCTTGTTTTACAGTAAGCCAGAAGCGAATGACGTAAAAATGACGTAATCTACTGATCTTTGACGTCAATTACTCTTTCGCGGGAAATTTGAATTACATAATGTTTGAATACAATTAATTACGAAATAAATTAATTCTTCCACGTAGAACTTTATTTAGCAATACATATAGATAAAAAGTAAACACTTATTTATTTATTTATTCATTCACGTCCCATTCTACTCATTTAGGCCCATTCTACCTAACTTGAAAAAGTGTTTTTTTTAAAGTAAGATTTAGCATACTATATCTTTAAATTATATCCCAACACACAAACAAAACGTTAAGTTGATCATTTCTCTCATTTTTTTAAGGGGTTAAAAATGCCATTTCACCAAATGGTTTTTTTCCATCAGAAGCTACAAGTCAATGACGATACCTTTTGTGGTGACGATGAAGCTGTCAGTCAGTCGCCTTTTCTAGCGTTATTACTTTTATTGAATTAGCGGAAGAGCTGAAGCGATCTCTGATGGGAGCGAAAAGGGGGGCACTCAATGAAGGGAAGAGCACAAGAACACATAAAAGAAGAAAAAAAGAGGAAGAGAAAAAAAAAGCTTTTAATTGCATTCCGTAGCCGGAAGGGAAAAAATAACGTCACTTTCCCTTGACTGACTCGCGATGAAATTTCACCATCCCTTGTCACCTCCAGGAAGAAAGCGCCAATGACACCGACAGCTTGTAAGAACTCGCTTCGAAAGATGTTCCCGCCGCTTCATCTCACTCCCTTATACGCCTCCCCTTTTACAACAATGGACTAGTCCCAATTTAATGAAATTGCGCATCATACTGTAAATCGGGGTACTTCTTTCGCTTTTTTTTGACGAAAAAGATTCACCCCCCTTTTCTTAACACAGAAAACGATAAAAAAAAATTGTGAAAGAGATACACATTTTTAGTTGGTTGAACGAAAAGTCGAAAGAATGAAAAAGCCATAGTGGTGGATTTTTTTTGGTGCATTGTGAAAACTTGTTAGTATCAATAACCAAGTGAAATGGTTACATTTTAAAGAGTTTTCCTGTCTGACAAAATAAAAAGAAAAGTTCGAGACGAGTAGAAGTTTAAATTAGTTTTCTTGATGACGTTCCAGATTTTAAAAAAAAGAAAAAATATCACTTTAGAAAACCTCAGCATGTCAAATTGCAACTTTGAAAATGCCAATCACGAGTAGATTGATTTAAATTAGGTTTTATTAGTCGTTCAACGTATCAAAAGTTTAAATTAATCTCAAAATTATGAACTTTCTCTTTTTGTTACACAAAAACGCTTTTCTTAAAAGAATGAATTTTAGAAACTTATTTTTTGAACAAAAACTGTTTTTTGTAATTTTTATTATTTATTTTATAAAATCTTATTGAACATGTTCAAAAAAGTCTCAAGTACAACAATTTTTCACGAAAGTGTGCGAACTTGAACATTTTTTTAATCTTTTCTTAAACTTTAGTTTGATAAATTTGGTAACTACTCAACTCAATTTTAGTCTAATTTCAAAACATTGAAGCAGAATTGTTCACAATAATAAAAAATGTCCTCATGTTACGATAGTGTGTCATGAAGCTCACGTCTCCTTATTTTCTGAAAATTAAAACAATACTAAGCAAAACGGAAGAAAAACAGCCCCCGAGATATATAACCTAGAGTATTCTAAACAATTCACAATGTCAGAATTACACAACAAATTTGTCGCCAACACTACATACAACATTGCCATTCAAGTACACGCACAATGACAATTGGCCAAGAATCATTTTTCATTAATTTCCCTACTCAGTCAAGCTCATAAAAAATGGATGATGGATACGAAGAAGAATTTCTCATTAAAAAATTCATCCCCAATAAGCAGCTTAAATGAGACTAGAAGGCGGATCGATTCGTATCCATAATCAACACGTGGCGAGTGTTTTTCTCTCACCTTCTGGGAGTGCGTTCCCTGTAGAGAAAAGGAGGACTCCCTTATGAGTCATCAGGGATAACATCAGCCTGTAGCGCCTCTTTCCCATTACCCCCAAAAAGAGATGCTCATCAATATTGAAAAATGCTTCGGTGACTCACGTATTGGTCTCCTTCACGACCTACCCACGACACAGGTGGTGATGCTCAAACACACACACTCCTCTGGGAGTTGTACTACACTCCCAAACAGTGAAACCAAACTACGCTTCCTATGTGTACAACGTGTTCGAGATAAACGTTAACACGCTTTACTTTTTTTTACATCAACCTGAATAGCTAGCATGTAATATAGTTGAATCCGGTTATAATAATCATGGATAATGTTATCGATCAGCAATTGTTATCAGTTGGTTGCATAATATTGTTTTAATGTTATATATCCATTGTTTAAAACACAAAACAATTGATATAAAACGTTAAAACAGTTATTGTTACCAAAAGCAGTGTACACTGTACAGCGATCACAATAACCGGATTCCACTATATCCAGAGTAACTAACGCAAATTAACTATTTCATCCATCGAAACACTTGAATAAGCAACAAGACTAACGCAAATTGTTATTAAAATATAGGATGTTTATGATAACTGCACCACTTTCCAATTGGTTATAACTTTGTGACCACGATGGTATGTAAAACGCAATTGCGTCTAAAATGTTCATGAAATGTTGGAGTTTGTTTTTTGTAGATAATGTTGTTGTGGCCTCCACCGGCTTTAATGGTTACAACAACTTTTAATTTTTTCGATTTTTCTTTAACTCGTGTTAGCTTACTCAAGCTTTCAACCATATTATATTTGGTCGGTTTTTTTTTTATCAAACAAATATTTTGCTCTTTGGTTCTTTACTATCCAGTATACACAACTCCATTACAATTTTTACGAAAAAAATAACTATAAAAAGCTTACTTTTTTGACTTTTAGTACCAACCACTTATATAGGTAACAAATAAAAAATAAGCTTAAAAGTTGTTTTTTTTTTAAAAAGAACTAAAGGACAGTGACTCCACTTTCTTCTTCCCTCAACCTTTGACGCTAAAGACCCGAGTAAACATTCGAGAAAGACATCTTGGAAAAACCTTAGAAAAAGACACAAGGGGGAGGGTTTTACACACACACACACACACAGGTCCATTGATTGCCGGTTTATAATGGGGTGCTTTTATCCACTAATGCAGGCCACTAAAACGAGCGCCTACTTGGGATTTTTTCCCCTACTTACTTTTAGAAGCAAGCAACAGCTTCCATGACACGTCGATGATTCTTTTATCAAGTAGCAAAGAGATCAGCAAAAAAAACATAAGAAAGAAAAAGAGTGGTGAGCTTTCACCATTTTCACTTCCTACGACAAATACTACACCGTACTACCTTCGCTGTTTATTCCTATACCCCCACGGTTTTTCCAACCTCATCTAACCTGTCCTCCACCACCCCCTCCAATAAACCTTTTCCTTTCGGATTTACTTCCCTTCTTACCTTTCGCGACCCCTTTTGCTAACCCCCATCAAATAGTATTTTTCGTTTCCGGACTTTGTTGTTGTTTTTTTTTATATGTATAAAACATTATTCGTGCGCCGTGCGTAGTGTAACAACGGTAAGGTTTATTTCGGTTACAATAAAAGAGGAGGTGAAATTAACGGTTCCCGGTGGGCCGTTTCTTTATAAAATACGACCCTAGGCGAAGAGTGTGTGCAGCGCTCTCGTGCGTCTTCATTACAAATGCCACGAGGCCAGGTAGAAGAACGATTCCTTCCACCACCGCCACCCCCATTCCCCCCCTCCACCACCCACTTTTCCTCTTTCATCTCTGTAAGCTACCGCGTTCATTTCCGTTTCCGCCCGCTACCAAACCGATACAGAAAACCTACGTGCGTACGAAAACAGTGTCATTATTTCCTTACATTTTTTTCTTAGAAACAACACTATTCAGTACAGTGAATTCACTAACTTTAAAACATATTCCTGTATAAATGTTTGTGCACAACTAAAATTCATACACTACTGCAAAGACAAAATACCCACATTACGTATTAAATGTGCATCTAACTGAATATAAAATTGTCCTCCGACGGTCATTTTGTCAACTAGTGTGCGTCTTACTTGAACACACAGACGGAACTTAACAAAACTTGAATGCATGCCTCCTTAATAACTTCAATATTGCATTCTAAATACATAAAAGTAAACTTTTATAAGTTCAAATAATGAAACAAAATTTAAAAATAATATTCCAATTAAAACTTTAAAATTTTATCTTGTCATACGTGTCTATATAATCGACTTATGAAAATCTCCTTTTTCAGACATAGTTACGTACAAATGGTCAGTTGACCCACAAAAACAAGAGCATAACAAGGTTAGCTGAAATTATAATTATTAAATAAGACGATGAATAAAGGGCTTAGTAGGACAATATAATGATAAGCCACGTTTTTGAAATTGTTCAAGAGAACGGTTTTTCTGCTGAGAAACTCCATAGAGTACCATAATGAGCAATAAACTGATTTCCTATATTATGCTGCCATTTTCAGAAGAATCCAGAAAATGATAAAGTAAGCAGATAGAAACAGTACTGATGTAAAAACAATCCATTTTAAAAAAAAAAAGTGTGGCTTATCATTATATGGCCCGGGTCCCTCCAAATATTAAGTAAGTCAATAAAACTTACCTGTTTCACGATGAAAGTGTCGTTTTCTACGAAGGCTCTTTTCATCACCTACTGTCGCCGAAAATACACTGTCACAATTTGTTTTTGTTTTGGTCAGTTGATCATTAAACGTTGGCATTGACTAGTTTCACTTGAAGTGAAATCGAATTAAAGTCACTAACACTTTGGGCTAAAGTTTAAATAATGTCATTTAAATGCACTCGCGTTTAGTTCATAAATCACGATGACACATCATCCTTTTGTCGAAAATAAAATCACGCATTTTTTTGGTAGACTGTTTCACTTTTTCGGTAGAAACATCTTCACGTTGATAATCCTGAAACTCTTCACACAATACACATACCAAATAAAAAAACCAAAGAAGAAAAATCCCTACCTAACAATAAGCTAAAAAAGAAAACCAACTCGATAGATATACCATATAAAAACCTACAGAATGAGAAAATAAAACATTCACACAAACACATTTATTCAGGTGTCGTCTTACCTTATCTTCCTATCTTCGTTGCTCTTTGCAGAAGATTCCTTGTAGTTGAATCAATAGTTCAATTAGTTTATAAGTTCACGATAGTCCACACATGTAGTTAACAATTCTCAACTTCTAAGTCTCAAAATTTGTCGTTTTTCCATTGTAGATCATTTGCAATACGCAGACGATATATCGGTACTTGAAATACAGCAGGTGATGAATGAGCCTTTAGCCAACACACAAAAACCTTTTTTTTCTTTTCCGATGAATACGTGTTGTCGCTATTCATCTTCACTTTCATGACATCCAATTAAAATGTAACTGCAAAAAAACAAACAAACAAGCAGGTTTAACAAAAAATTAAAATATCAATTGAAAAAAGTTGTAAATGATTCTAAAGTTTACAATGCAATACAAAAAAAACTACATAACATTGTGTTATGTACTCTGAATCCATACTAACATATATAGCCATATAACTGTCATATGTTCAATATTGGTCATTATGTCTAATATTGGTCATTATGACCAATGTCATAATAACTATCGCTTGAAAATTCTAAATATAATAATATCAATACATAATATGTTGCTAAAATATAATTCTGCTGTAATATTTAACTATTGATCATCTACGAATGATTATCAATTCTATTTTGCAGAATTATCCACATTTTTCTATGATTTCTACAATGTTTATATACAACGTATTTAGTTATTTTTTGTGATAAATAACTCGGGTGCATGTGATGGTAAACAAAAGATAAATTTAGTTTTTGTAAAAAAATTAAAAATGCTGTTAAAAGCATTATCATTTTCATAAAGGCTTACTTCATCACTTACTTTTTGGGTAAATATTAACAAACAACAACGCTATTTACCCAACACCACCAAGAATGATGAATGATTAAATAATTCATAAAAGATGAAGAAAAAACAAACACCATCAGCGTGAAGAATCTTCATTTTTCACCACAACACAACACACACACAACAATGTTTTTAAAAATAAAATAAAAATTCATCCACTAAAAAAAAGTTAGAATTGATCATCAAACCGAAAAAAAAATCCATGACGGATGAGCTACAATTTTTTCAATCGGTTTCAAAAACCGATTTTCACTGTAAGACCAAGAATAGCGCTATCTGTATTATCAAATTCAAACCCAGTTTTCATATATATATTTACGTGTATATATATATGTGTGTAAATTTTCAACACAATCTCCTCACATGGTAAAAAAAATAAACTGAGAACTTTCTAATGTTTTTGTTCTCATCGCTAAAAGCATTTGAAGCTTTCGCGACAATAAGCGTGGCTGCAGTTTACATTATGATGTTGACACGAAAAGAAAACTGCAAGTCGATTTAAAAGAAGTAAAAAAAATAGAACTTTTTTTTTTCAGTAGCCAGAAAAAAATAGTTGTGAAGCAGTGAGATTGAAACGACTAACTGTTGATGTAGAAAAAAAAATTCCGAAAAGGAAGAAGAAGAAAAAATACCATCACCACACCACAGCGGTTGGCGGTTATTCATGAAGAGTCTCGCTTTTGACACCGCAAGAGTGAGCTTCTCTGGCGTTCCCATGACAACCCAAACACAAAGAAAGAACCGTGTCTTTACAGTGATAGGAAAGAAATCGAACACCGAGAACGTGCCAAAGAGGTCGCTTAATCCCCAACAATGGTCGAAATAGTCCCCAACACTATACCAGTTTTGTCGCCATCAAAAGAGAAAAAAAAATCACAACAACGGTACTTTTAAATTCTATACCATTAGATAGAGTGTATCTTGTTAGGGGAAAACGACTTACAGCAACAACAATCGAATTTGAAACATTTTCTTAGGGAATGTTCTATTTATAAATTTATATCAAGACGAGGAATGTGAAAATCTAACGAGTCGTGAATGTGGCTGGACTTTTAAAAATTGTCTTATCACGAATAAGGAAACGCGTCACAAATGTCAAGAATTCATTGTGCAAACCACAGCTTTTTCCGCAAGTGGCATAATTAGTAAAAAGCTACAACTTTAAACGCTTTCCTGCATAGCACAGCGTATAGCAACAACTTCGTACCGCTTTCCTGTTGAGCAAAGGGCTTTGCTACACCTTTTTCTAGCTTTTCTGCCTAACTTAGCACAGCCAATCGCAACACCTTTTTCTAACTTTCATGCATGGCACATCGCTTTACTACAGCTTAGATTAAATTTATTAGATTATATTAGCTTTATCGCTACATGCATATCTACACCTACATTGTAACTTACTACAAGCGAATATTGAATCGCGAATATCGAATTTTCACCATACGAAGCACGAATTAACTTAAATACTTTATTTACTAATTAAAATAATTTTCCAAAAAAAAAAACTAGCAGTTATAAATACTTTGAATGCGGTACCCGGTTATTATAATATTTTTTGTTATAACATGATCTCAAAACATTACAATCGTTACCAATCATCAAAAAAATGACTCCAGCCATTTCGTGTATATTGCAATGAAAAAGCACCAGTGGTACCAAATCATATTGACACTTTTATAAAACTGAGAACCCACCCAAAATGTCTAGTCAGTCCATGCCCATTTATTTATGTCCATAAATAAGTAGACATAAATAAGTGGACGCTCTCGTCACACAAAAAATAAAGATCCCCACTTTCTCATTCTAGTTGGCAGCAAGTTAAGTCCAGTGTTTGTCTGTTAAGTTTGTTTACCCACTTCCCCCGACAAGACGAACTGCGGGTCGACCTAACAGGCAATATGTCACGTTCTGGCTTAGGTCTCTAAGACCTGTATGAATTCATGACCTCTTTTATTACCGGCGAGGCAATCCAACTGATGCTTTTCTGTCCCCCTTTTTTTATCTCTTTTTACTGGTGGCATTCTCTCTCACTTTTTTGTACTAGTCTTTTGATGCGTACTATTTATTTTTATTATTATTTTTTTCTCGGCTGCGTTCATTCGGACCGGATTGGAGGACTGTATACATCCGGCGGAAGTGGTTGGACCGGACGGGTGGCGCGTCAGTAAGCTTTTAGATGGCCAGAGGTCGGGTCACAACCTGTCATTAAATGTCCCTGAGGGAGGTCCGTCGGAATGAGCGCGCTAAATGGACCCGAGGTTCCGGTCGAGAAACGATAACTTTATGGAGAGAACGTCGTCGTCGTTGTCGGTTCTCTCTCTTGGCACGTGAATTACGACAACGCCACTAACGGATGTAATTAAGAAGCGGCCGGTTGCGAGCCACCCTGCTAAATCCCGTAAGGAAAAATGACCGAATCCAAACAACGTCCATTAAGAACGTCCTCGAGACGCAACATGCGCTTGTTGATCGAAAGATGTAAACAGCAACTACTACTACACGTGGATGTATATTACGAAAATATAAAAAATAAACAAACGTACGCAACTGTTACGTATACAAACTTTTGCCTTAAGAAAAAAGCGCTAATTATCATTTAGCACTATGTGTTGAAATTTTTTGACACAAGTTCTATCCATAGACGTGTATCACAAATTTTTTCTTGTTTTTTATCGGTTTGAAGTCTCTACATTTCAGTTTTAAACTGTGTTAATTTTATGTTCTAGGTTTTCAAATTATCAAAGTATTTCTTACTGGAAACTCTTAGTTATCTAGCAAAATCGTCACTCCGATGATTCGAAAATCAGGAAAAATGTGTGCAATTTATGAATAGTGTACTACAATGAACACCAAGAAAAATTAGAATTGTCAAAGTAGAATCAATGATCGCAATCATCCGGTGACATTAAACTCCGAATCGTCAAACTAATTAGTTAAAAACCTCAGAATAAATGGTGATATATTTAAAAAAAAATTCATCAAAAATAAAATAGCATAAAACTTTCAAAACTGAAGTCTCAGTAATTTCAATCCACTCAGAATATATTTTTAAATCCACTTCTAAGCACGCTCGTTCACGTTTTACATACTTTAAAATACAGAGTATTTGATCAATTTTAAACCATGAAATTTTGTATCAATCGTATTGTGCACATTAAACAGAATTCTCCAAACCGAAAAACACGTACCAATTTTTATTACGGTTTCACACCCATCATCGACCACCCTGTATAGTTAACACTGCACCCGACGTTTCCATCATGTACACCAACAGAAGATAGAACGAACACATAAAATAGTCACCACTGTACAACGTTCATGGTTGACACAAAACTAACGTTGGTGATAGTACCAAAATGCGACTGGACATTCGCCATTACTTTAAACGATCGCATGCGCGACACTAGCAACGATCATTGTTTATGGGCAATGCGAACGGTCTAATGACAGAAGAGAAGCCATCGCAATTTCACGCAGTCGCGAACACACCGGCAAGCTGACGAGAGAGAGATTGCAGGACCTTAACCGAACCAAAAGAAAGAGCACGAGACGAAAACGAAGAGACAAAAAAAAAACAATCACCAGAAAATAATATTCCCTCGTCCGACAAGCTCTTTTACTGCAACAAGACAAATAGCTGTAAGCGACGAGAAATAATAATAACAACAACAACAACAATAATATAACAAGGAGAAAAATGAGCCAACTTGCGATATATATACAAAAGCACGCGCTACTTGACGAATGTAAAAGGGGTCAACGCGTTGCTTTTAAAAAATTTATATTTCCCATTTTGTGGTGAAGATACCGACTGTTAAAACGATGACGATGATGGGACTGTAAAAGGTAGCTGATGCAATTAGAATCTTCATTTTTACTCGGTTGAAAAAAAAAGAAGACGAAAATGGTTTCGTGTAATCAGTCTTTCTGTCGCGCATGCGTGAAACAGTCGAATGGGAACTAGCGTAATTTATACGAGAAAATGGTTGGAATGAGGTTCCACAACATTCACATTATAATTATAACGTTTCCAAAAAAAAAATAGGGTGCACTCTAAACATATCTATTTCACCAAAAAAAAAAAAAAAACTCAAATAAACTAAAGTTAAATTATAATAACGTTAACTCAAAGTGATAGCTGAAGTGTATTCTATGTGAATAAAATTCTTAATGTTTATCTGTATGTTTATGCGCGCATGATGAAAACGCGTGTAAAACGATTCGCACGTAACTTGGTACCTAAGTTGGGGTGGATCTAGAAAAATTCATAGGCTATTACTGTTTATGTTGAATTTTTTATTGAAAAAGTAAACAAATACGTCTTTTGCGCTCCCCCTCAATTTTCAACTTACAAATTTTACCATTCGCTAGTGAAGCCCGTGCATCGCAATTGGAGTGATTATTTTGTTTGGAAATCGTGGAAACGGACTACTGTTGAAACAAGTTTGTTTTCAGGGTGCGTATAACAATAGGGTACAATAATACCTTCAATGTCATATTTTTCACATGACCACTCAATGACAAAATGTTGGACTTCAAATGTCTATATCTTGGAAAATGACACAACTTTCAGAGTTGAAAATAACTGCGTCGACCTAGAAATTGGCGGCAAAACGCTGTGTAGCAATTTTGTATCGCTAGAGCGTTCAGTTTGAAAGTGCATAGAAGTGGAAACACACATATACAGTATATACATAAACACAAAAAAACTTGTCAATTATGTAGATAGTTGACGGAATATTAGAAAACAAACACCAATGTCTTGTTTTTTTTCTAATAATTTGGGAAACTCCACAAAACTAACGTTGAAAAACATGATTTTTGCAAGTTAATTATTGTCCTAATGCAAACGGACATTAACACAACTGTCTACTGAAACGGGGAAAAACAAAAAACACCAGGGAAGGCAAAAAGTGAAAGCTAAAAGCATCGGGTTTCTTTTTTGGCGACTCTTGAAGACATTGAAGACGGAAAAAAAACTATTGGAGGAAAAAGGTTTGTGTCACTGAAAGGGAGGAATTGAGTGGGTGACCAGCGTTCTTGCTGATGAAACCATTTTTCACCCCCTTTGATTCCCTCTCGACACGCAATTAATCACTGGAGGTGAAGGGGCGAGGAAAGAGGGTAAAAGAGTGAGAGAGAGAGAGTCCTAAGTTAACAAAGAAGTGCGAGGGAGTAAGAAACAAAAGACGTCTAAAAGAGAACCCTCATTAACTTGTGGAGTCCCATTTACAAGAAAGGTCACTCAAAATCTTGACTAAAAAAACGGTACCTATGAAATAGATACCGTAATCCAATAGTAAGTACCCGTAGTCATCGACATTTGACATTCGTAATAATTGTGGATATTCTCAAAATACATCGTTGTAACGACGTTTACTAATAAGTATTGCAAATATATAGATTTCTTAAAATTATTGAAGGTATACAAATTAAGATGTACAGTATAATCAACGCCTTCATTACGAAAATGTTTATTTTTGAAAAATTATTGTCCATATAAGCACGTTTTGCATTGTTCTCCATAATATTTAATTCATGGCTATGTTAGAGACAATGTATATAATCTGTATGCAATGTATAATGTATACTGTATAATGTATGCTGTATACAATGTCAAACCTGGTTTCGATAATGTCTGAAATTAGCATTAGATTAGTTGTAAGAAAATATTTAGGTTTTTGTGTTCTTATCCGTGTTTTCCCTTGAAAAAGCCTTTAAGCACAGAAGGCGAAACGTTGGGTTTCATCAACATTGCACCCAGTCAGTAAACTTTTGTGAATCAACAGAAGTTATTTGTAAAAATTTCTTTATTTATTCAGTTATCTCTTCTAATGTTATTCAGAGTGCAGGATTTAACTTTTAATCTAAGGTATGTTTACATTTTAAACTTAAATGTTTTTTTAGAGAAAATGTGTTAACTAATCTAACCTAAACAGTTCTATACAAGAACTTGTTTACAAGAAATGCAAAGTATGTTATTTCATACATTATTTTTGTTTTCTGGATTATATACATTGTCGTAACAGAGACATTATTCATTATATAATACTGGTTTTTCATTAATTTTACTGTACTATT
This sequence comes from Cryptops parisi, assembly GCA_034695005.1. Lineage (NCBI taxonomy): Eukaryota > Metazoa > Arthropoda > Chilopoda > Scolopendromorpha > Cryptopidae > Cryptops > Cryptops parisi. The sequence goes on along the minus strand of JAQIWH010000536.1, from coordinate 15,620 downwards.
GTCCCTAAGAAACGTGACATTGAATAAGTAAAATAAATAAAAAATTACATCAATAAATTTAAACCCCCTCAAACAAGTTCAACTCAAATATTTATAATCATTATTTTAAAGCTTACTAAAATTTGTAATACTTATTTTATGAAATTCGCATGTCAATTTGAATAGAAAACAAGGATTGAAAAAATTCATTGTCCCGGCCTGAGATCGAACCAGAGACCTCTCGTACTCGCGACAAGATGTGAATGTTATGCTTAAAACCGCATTAAATCAGTTTAATTCGCCTACGATACATTACTTTTTATCAAAGAAAATGCCGTTTAAAAAAGTCTCACCCTGTATAATTCACCAATTTTTTGTGTGTTTATTTCGTTTATTAGCCCCTTCTTTCCCGAACAACAACCGAGCAAAAAAAATTGAATGCGCAACAGTGCGCTAACTGGTTTCTTATTTCTCTTATCGATCCACCCTCTATATACGTACATCTACTTTTTCAACCCTCTTTATACCACCACCATTACTACTACCTCGTGCTACACACGGATTGGCCAATGTCCATCGCGGATCTTACTTCCGCACACATGATTCGGTTTATTTTCATTTCCAAGGTTTTCTTCCCCCTCCGCTTTCAGAGATCGCATTAGCACTAGGAAAGCAGAAAGGGGGGGGGGGGCAGGAGGTAAAGTTGCTGTCAATAAAAATGCAAGGACCCTACGATGTCGTCGTCGTCGTGCGACCGGAAAAGTGTGCGACAGGCAGCAGCAGCGATCAAGCGCATCTCCACCCCCCTCTCCTCTTATCCCCCCCTTAGTACCCCCTGTTTCAACTATCTCTTCTTTATCATCGTGGAAAAAAAGGCCCAGGGGAGACAATAGCTCCCGTTTTGGACATTAGAAAACCAATCCGAGCGCGAAGGCGAGTGCGGAAGAAAAGCGGAAATCGGTGCAATGAATGGCTCGTGTTGATGCTGTTGCTTCCTAGCTCCCCCTCCCCTTTCGTTCTCTTTTATACTCCCACCACCACCGCTGAATCTTTTACTAGACTGTGCCATCATCATCATCATCATCATCATCATCATCGTTTTTGAACTGTATTCTGGCCACCGTTCCTTTTCCTTCCTGAATGGAACATGTCCCACTTACTTCCGGTTGCAAATGTGCTCGCGGACCTTTCACATCCATTCAATTCATTGGAATAGATGCCAATTTGTTTGGTCTATGCAACAACCCTAACTCGCATTTTTGTTTCTTTTCATTAATATTATTATTTATTATACCTATTTCAACAAAAATAACAACACGCAGGAAATAGAGTGAACGTTATAAAGAAAATACAAACTGTTGATGGTTTATTGAATCACCAACTTTTTATGTTGACATTCAGAGAAAGATTAAAATACCCCCATTAAAAACAAAATCATAGAATCACAATATGCGATGTTTATTTATTTATTTTATTTCACTGCAACACAATCCAAATTAAATCAAAAAATAACAAAAACAATAACAAATCAATCAACCTGAATTTATAAACAAAGTTAAACAAAACACGGTTCAAATGTACATTGCCCATTGTTTGCAACGTGCAACTAGTAATAGAAAACCTGTTGGAAATTTTTATACCAAACTATTACTATAAATACGTTTTGAAAGTTAATTTCGTTATCTTTTTATGATTCTATGTTGTTTAGTTGTTTAATGTGATTTTGACATGTTTGTGTTCTAAAAAAATGAATAAAATATAAATTAAAATTATAAAGCATACTTTTGATACATGTACATAATAAACCAGTAATACATACGCGTAGAGTATGTATTATACTCTACGCGTATAATACTCATATTATACTCAAAGTATACGTCTATACATATAAAGAATCGCAAAAATATCGCCCAAAATTTATCGATTTTTTAATTAAACATAAAACATTAGAAACATCGATACTATAATAGTTACCCTAAATAACGCGCGAGACGTAACGGGATTCTATCAATGTAGCGTAAGCGCCTCGATTTTTAACAGTAACCCACCGATTTTGCATAAGTTTGTGTTAGCGTTTCGATAGTAATGTTATCGATACCACATGGAATGTTTACATAACTAGATTCCCCGTGGTTACCATACCTACCACGGGAGTTCCATTCTAGTTGTATAGAGTTAACTTTGCAAACATTTTATACGTAGAAGTTGACAAATCATGAAAACGACGCGAAAAATATTGTTCCGCACTACGAATTAAACACACATACTGTACATGAAAATACTTGATTGGCAATGAGTACAATCTCGTAACACAACAAAGTTATCATTTTGAAATGACAATTTTAAACCCAGTTTTAAAGATCGATACCAAAAATAGTCCATTCCTGCCGAATTCATTATTGAATACAAAGACCATCATCGTCATCATCATAAAAACAAAACAATTTATTCTTTATTTCCTTCGAGCATTTTGTCAACCGTTAAGTGCACTATTTTTCTCATTCGGTCATTTAAAAAAATAGAAAGAGAGAGGGACAGAATGAGAAGAGGACCTTTCTCGAATTTTGTGCCTGAGTGGCCTGGTTTTTCGGCTGAGCGCGCTTAGCAAACAAATGCCAGTGACAGATGACGTCGGTCCCAGTGGCGTGGAGAAGACAAAGCAACTCCCAACCGACACCGCCCCCGCAGGTGGAGGTGTCACACACGCCCCATCCACACCACATGACTGATTGCAAACAATTCCCTTTAATTAGTAGCAGCCAGTAAAGAAAAGTACATAGAGGACGCACGCGCACACAAAAAAAAATAGGGGAACGAAAAGAGTAGCCAAACCTCTTCCACTCCAACTTCGTACAAACAGGTCTACTTTTTAACTCTTGACCTCGTCATTCACGTGACCCGTTTCACCATCCACCTCATTTTCCCTGTCACTAACAGCCTCACTATTGTCGTCAAATCGATTTTTCACGTACAGTGAGTTAGATAAACTATATACCAGTACTGTAAAGTGTATTGCACATGTATCTAGTATGTATAATATCCTAATATGTACTGTACATAACCCTATAACTGACACAAAGTGATACACTGCATATATTGTATATGTACACTATTCCTGATTAGCAAAATCCATACACTCTAACATATCATTTATTATGATTCAGTCTATATTTTGTCGGGATAAAACACGTGTTTCTAAAAGTGTACAGTTTACTGTAGAACGAATACTATAGTCAGTGTAAAGTAAATATACGGTTTTTACTATAAATACATGTATCTAGCAAATACTTATATGTAAATGTATATACATATAAGTACATACCGTATATAGTACTAGTTGTATCCGCGGTTCCTTCTTCGTTAAAGTGTGGTAGGTACATCACGAATATAGCTTGAACGGAATCCCTGATTACGACATTAAATTCATATTTTGAAACACAACATTTTTTGTTTTTTTTAGTCTATATTTTGTCAAAGTAAAACACTTTTTTTTTAAAAAAACAACATTAATTCGTTTATGCAATATAACAAAATTTTGTTACACTCTGTAGGTTTCATGAAGATTCAAAAAAGATTAATGTCTCTTTTTTTAAAGCACGTCTAGAATGATGTTCTCGTTTGTCAAGACACCACAAAACTTCATCACCATCATTCTAGAATGACGTTTCCTGACATTTTATACACACAACAAAACCCCACTCCACAATACGCTGTTTTTCTTCCCCCACTAACAGCTGATGTAAGCAACGACAATAAAAACGCGCGGCACTAAAGAAAATAAACAACAATAACACAAAACAACTTCTTGGATTGCTATTTAGTCAAGGCAGGTCTCTATCATAAAGTTATTTCACTGTCCAAACGATAATGATTTACGTTTACTCTGGGAACAATCGTAACCGAGACAACTTTATGACGATCCTATTTCTTCTTCTACTTCCCTATCTTCCTCTTCTCGTCGCGGGAACTGAACTCTCTCAAAGGAACCTTAAAAATAATAAAACGAAGAAAAAAAAACACGTGCCTAAAAACTGAAAAAAAAAACTAACGTTTTCTTCAACAAACTTTTATAAAATCTGATCTACGGTTTCTAAATTTTCCACCGAAATAAAATCGTACACGAAAATAAAAAACCAGCTCGATGTACTTTATGCTAATCCTTTACGGAAAGTAGAAGAAATGACGTCAGAGGTTCTCGACGCGAAAGTAAATAATTTCTAACAGCGTCAGTTTCTTGTATTATTTTGGCTTCTTCTAACGGTAGGATTGCAAATCAAATTATGAAGGGCGCCGACTGCTGTCACCAGTGTCGGGTCGTAAGTCAGGTTGCACTGACTCGCGATCATAAAAAGGCAGCACACCAAACCATAAAACATTGCTAAGTTATTATCCCCCGATATGGGACGTACTACTGTATATTGCGACACGAGGTAGACATCGTAAAAACACACTCACACCGCTAGATTCACTTTCTAAAAATCACAATATCAGACGTATAAATATATATTTTCAACGTACGTTATATAAACAATACAATACTGTATATATCATACATAAATTTATAGTTTGTATATACACATATACTACCTATACAATAGTATGTAACATCATCTACGAAACGCCTGCCTATGCAGCACAAGTGTTATGCTGGGAAGTCTCAAAGCTGTAGCTATGCGCAGTGTTATGCTGGAAAGCCTGACAAAAACAACGTTTTTTATTTGACGTTAAGTGGTATTTATTTATTCATTTGTTTTTTTATATTTATTTATTTAGTTATTTATTTAAACTTTATCCCTTAGAGACACAAATACAAACAATAACAAACAGTGATCATTAACAACGGGTGAAAAAACAACAAAACATTATAAAAGAGAACCAAAGACATAAGGTTTGTAACCTAAGATTGACAAAAAAAATACAATACAGATTTAACAATTGGAGTTTAAAGTATGTTTAAGAAGTTTTCCTTTGTAGTGTGTACAATCATTTACACAATGAACATATTTGCAGGTAATGGCTATTTTTCGTATTGCAAAGAGAAGATTGCAAAGTATAAAATAACTTGACTGACTATGACGTCACTTTTTAATTTATTTTCATGATAAATAAGCGTTACTTAAAAAAAGACTGACCTATGATACTCCAGAAATTATTAAGAATACAATTGTCAAAATTTCGTTTGAATAGGTTCATTGGTTCTCGAGTTTAACCAAACAATAAATTTGCAAAGTCTTTAATCCTTATACCAAAAAAGCTATGCAGTATAACATATAATTTAACCCTTATACTGTATAGCATTTAAATATAGTTAATTCTCATTTTAAATTGTTTAAAAAACAAGTGTTTATTCATGTTTTACATTCGTGGTTTTCTTTATGCAGTTATGTTTTGATTCCTTTGGATCGTAATAAAGAAATAATAGATTAACCATGTAATTGATCAATAATATTAAACTCTTTTCACACACATTGTACAGTATATACTGGTACATGCCCGTACACATACAAATTCTTTTTAATTTAAAACAACAACAACAACAAACCGATAGTTGGACAGTATTACGAGGGTATAACGTCATACTTTGTTCAAGGTTAGGTTCCCGACATAAAAAACGTAGATACAAAATTGGGTCAGTGAATGTATAAGCAATACACAGATGAAATGGTGTTTGTCGTCTTCCAAGTTTGGTTTTTAAAAAAGTACAACCATAGATATAAATTGAAACTGTAACGTAAGCTCCATTCATTTTAAAGGAACAACAAAGAACCTTGGGAGGGGAAATCGTATTCTCTGATGTTTTGTTTTGAAAATATACAGCATATCTATTGTATAAATTTCACACTGCCCGAGTAAAGATGATCATTGAGCGTGTATTATTTATGGAAAACATCGTTTTAAAGTTGTTTCGCAATGTGGAAAACAACGCAATAACTGGAAAAGATGAAAACACTTCGAGCGATATAAAATACACTAAATCAGAGCCCAAACAAAACAACAAATAGATTATTCATTGTTCTCTTCCCTCTTACCATTCATCACGCACAAAAAATGATGTAAAAAGAGAATATTCTTTACATTATCTGATAGTCACAGCGTATAATTAAACTCAGTCACAATTTAATCAACTCGTAAGTTATATAGCAACATGTACAACGTTAAATCATTATAACAATCTGGTACGATATCAAAAATAATGTTTGCGTAAGATGAATTATATACATAGTTATCACTTACTTGATAATAACTAGTAGATTGAAATACGTTTTATGAATACGCGTTATACATAGTTTCGCTTTATGCAAATTTAGATTTATCCGTTCTTTGAGTTATTCGATATTCGATTTATGGGAGTTTTAAGAAATTCCATTTTCGAGTTCTGCAAGTTTCGATTTATACGAATGTTTTTTTTTAAAATTTTTTATTTATCTCATTCGACTTTTGTAGTCAAATGAATGAAATCGAATGTCGATTTATGCGAATTTCGATTGATGTGATCTTCGAGTAACGCGATATTCGATTTACCCGAGTTTTGAAAAATTTTAGTTTCAAATTCTGCACAAAACCTTCGATTCGAATTATGCATGTTTTGTTACATTGGACTATACAGTATACTGTAGATGCCAGTCAGTATACGTTCAATTTCTAGCTCACTCACTCACAAAGTCACTAACAAGTGAAGCAAATATAAAACGTATAAAAATAAAAACTTTTCAATAATATGTATAGTTATCCGAACTTGATGAAAGTTTTGTGTAAAACTCATAATACAAAAAACGAAATCAATTTTTTTAAACCATAATCTCAAAGTAGCATAACCACAGTAATGGTACCCACTGACTCACAAACCTTACTTAACGCGACAAAAGAAAACAAAAAAAAAGTGTCAAGATAAAAAAAATAGAAAGTAGGGGGAGAAAAATGTGACTGTCTTGGAAAAGCAAGAAGAGAGTGCTGTAGCTGCTCAGTTAATGCAAGGGATTGTAAAAAAGGTGGTGGTGGGAGGGTGTTAGACCTTGGTAAAAGCCAGTGCATTAAGGGCCGTCCCCGTCCACTTTTGTCGCCTTTTCCCTGTGTATGTAGTCCAAACGTTAAGCCTTCCAACCACGTCTTCTTTGCCACTGGGCAACGGAGCATATGCGCCTTTCGACTTGGGAGCCAAACGAAAAGTAAAGCCTCCACAAAAAAATGGCTTAGAATGACCCCTCTCCCACCCCCTACCTCATCCTGTTGATTTTTTTATATATATTTATAAATGTATATATAGCTTAATCTAAAACACCTTTTCTAGCAGTATATTCACATTCTACCCAACTTGAAGAAAAAAATTAGAATTCACAAAATAAAGAGATTAGAATGAATTTGTGAAATGCCATAAGAAATTTTGTTTTATCAAAACAATTTGTTTTACACGTATAGGAAGAAACTATATACCTGTACAAGAAAACACTCCAGATCTGACTACAAAAGCTTAAAATGATTGAAACTGATTACTTTCTTTAAGAATTCAGTATTTAAATTTGTACTTTCTTTTAGAGTAAAGTACTTTGCGTAGAAATGCGACTCCGCATTTTATCTATTGTCAAATTTTTTTATCATGTATCATCATTTTGTAAAACCTTTTTGTCTAAAGCCATTTGTAAAAAAACAAATTTTGTATCCCAGTTGATCGTTTAATTAATTAATTAAATAAATAAACTCAAAGTATACAGAGTTATATCTTTCCTAGTACTGTACTGTACATACGTCAATTACAGTCATATCAAATATGATCAAAACATCCGGAGACAAGTCATTAGTGTTATTTTCATTGACTGAATTAATTTTCAAGGTCATCGCATTGTTACAACGAAAACCATGAGTCAAAGTCCTATTTAGGAAGTTGTAGGTACATTTAGTCATAATACAGTGTCGTTTTATTTATCATCAACAATCCAACAAAAATCCAATCAACAATAGTGATTGAAACGCACTATGTTGCAATAGAAGCTTCATGCAGATCACTCATGCTATGCAGCGAAGCGATGTTTAATTTAAGTTTCGATAATAATTCGACTTGGCGAATCAACTGGATCTGATAAAGTTTATGTCAATAAACCGTGATGAACACCAAGCTTAAAGTTGGTTTGATAAACCTTGCCAATGGGTTTTGGGTTTAATCGGTATGTTAAACTAACAAAAATGAACCGAACCGCTAGGACATCAAGTTACTGGAACTAGGAAAGAAATAAGAACTAAACAATAAACAAACCAAGTTAAAGAATAGAAGGAATAAAGAATCTTTCGAGATGATTGCGTTGGCGGATGCAAGCAATCCCAAGTGATGTCATCAATACTCGTCGTTTGTCCCTCGTACCCCCAACTTGCTGACGTCACCAAGCGCGTGTCGGTTTGGCACCAATCCAGGGCACGCGTTTTCGCTTCCTTTTTGTTTGGCCACTGGGTTTTTGGATGCCGTTTTGTTGGCATCTTTTTCAGATAAAACTCCACCAAAAAAAGGAAGAAATAAAACTGCGAGCGAAGATGAAAGGATGGCATAGTATAATATAGTATATAAAAAAATAAAAGACAACGATCGATGGCAAAGAGACAAGAAAACCAAGAAGAATAAAAGGGAAAAAAAAGAACAGAAACGAGGGAAGCCATATTTGATGACGACGGTTGATGGAGAATGATGGGCCAATCAGCCACTGTCTCTTCGGTCCACGGAAACGATTAACAATCGCAACAACGAGCAAAAGAAAAAAATGGCTAACAAAAATCGATTAATGCGACCATGTGTTATAATAACGTAGCTAAATGCAGTAAACCACATTTAGCCTCCAGATAAGAAAAGACCGAGACACAAAAAAACAACAACGTTACCAGACTTTCCCTAACTTGGCAACGACTGTTCACTAATTGTTCATTCACCCGAAAACGAAAAAAAAACCCGTTGCTTGAAATGTCAAACAAGTGCAAGACTGTTCTACAGATTCCATTTTTTCATGTGTTTTTTGTTTTTAAAGTGTACATGGTAAACATTGACTTAAGTTTCATAACTATTACCAACAAAGTTTCATTCAGTTATAACGGTTGGGCTGTTTTAGATGTTATTACATTTAACCTTTAGCGATTCCTATTTGTCGTCTATTAAATGTTGTCATCTCTTGTTTCATGATAAACACTTTCAGCGTTTTTCTAGGATTTGCATCTTTTCGAATCATCGAAGTGACTACACTTCGATGATTCCAAGTTTCTTTAGAATTGTATTATCGAGTTACAAGCTCCAATAATGGAAAAAAATCAGAACAGTCGATGAAGTTTAATGTCAAATGTGAAGCCATTTAACATAAAAAAACTAGTGTCTAGGTGCAAAATTCCTCCATTTTGACTTCTCTGCAAGCGTCAAGAGCAACCGGTTGTTGTCATACTGATATCATAGACTATCTTAGCCAATCTTTTTGCCTACCCTGTTATTAGACGTTTCATCTGTGTTATTCGACATGTGACATAAAAAATAAAACTATTGAAGATAAAAAAAATTGCACTCAACCAAATGGTTTACTGCAAAAAATGAAGCTACCCGTTACAGCACCGAGCCCTTCAATTGGCCACCTACCACCTTTCACCTTCGATTTTTCTTACCTATACTCGCATTCAAACTGATTTCATTTAACTTCTTTTTTTATGTGTCCAACTCCCCTCTTCCCCCCTCCCAAAAAAAAAAGAGAACCCTTTTCACTCTTCTTTTGAAAAACCATCCGCTTCTACAAACATTTCTTTAATCTCATTGATCTATACGAGGAAGACTTTCTTCTCCTTTTCATTCCACTTTCCCTTTCTTATTATCTCTTTACCATTCTTCTTTTTCTTCTCTTCAACCCCCATTCAATTAACGCTGGCTTCTACCACTACTACTGCCGCTTGCCCAAGGATCTTTGGCAATTGCCAACGTTTAATTAATGTCGCTATCTGATGACAACCTGACGTCCTACCGAGGGTTTCTTCCGCAAAGGTAACAATGGTTTTTCCCTTCCCACCCCCTTATACCCCCTCGCATCTATTTACAATGGATCTCATTTACAGGCCTTGATTTTTATCAAAGTAAACTTTGTGGGGGCAAATAGGAAAAAAGGAGAAAAGAAAAAAACCAATCAACGGTCACCAGGGGTGCACGATCTTTTGATTTAATCTATCGCAATCGAAGTTTTTTTTTCTATATTTATTTTCTTCTTTGATCAGTGAAGATAGTTTTATACCGTTCAACTTACAAAATCGATTATTCCGAAATAAAGTGGTTTTCTACTTAAGACACTACTACCAGTTTTATATACAACCAGAAACAGTGAAAAAAACAACAACAAAATTATAAACAAGTAAATAAATATTTCGCATGAAATATGTCACACAAAGCACCCCTATTATGTTAAAATTTCAAATATTTCACATAAAAAACTAGATTTTTCACTTTCACGGTAAACTACGTGTAACTCGGCATACTTCTCAGCCAGAATATTGTCTATTCGTCTTTGCTTTTTCTCTCTCTACCTGTCACCATCTCTTTAGAATATCAAGATGGTTACCATGACACTTTTCACTTCTTTTCGCTCCAAATCGTGGAATCGAACTCAATATTTTCACGTGTCAATAAAACAAACTTTCACTCCTCTTCGTGCGCGGCCATTACTCATCACCTTCGTGAATGCCAACCAATCAGAACGTGCATTGGAAAGAATCCCCCTCCTTCTACCCCCATCTCTTTCTTTTCCCGTTTTTTTCTCTCTTTCTTCTTCGAATTCCAAAGATAGCGTTCCGAGTGAGAACCGAGTTAAGATGTCGTTACCATGCATTGGATGATGATACCTTTTTTTTTGGCCGTATCAATATTTTTATATAGTATATAAAGGAAAAGAAATTGACCACTCGTATTTTCTATTAAAAAAAAGATTACCACACACACACACTAAGCTCAGTAATTATTCTAAATATCCACCGAATAGAAAACTTGAATAGAAATTGAACATTCAAAAACCGATAAAAATGTCGTATAAATTTTGTATGACATGTCAAATTTTTTGTGTAACATAGTATGCGTCTAAAGATTTGCAAAGTATATATAATAAAACCTACCATCTATATATTATACGTATACTGTATGTATATACAATGAATTGAAGGTGCAGGTACGATCTTCGTTAATAACTACTTGTTGTTATAAAGGAAAACTTGTTGTAGGAACAGCATTTTACCCGATAAAGTGTCAAATTTCTCAAAATATTTCCAGTGTCCCTCTTGACACACTTTTTATGTATTACCCATACGATTTCAAAAGTTTATTTATAAGAAAATATACCTTTATCGGATATTTTCTTATAATTTCACAGTAAGACATAACGTTTTTCGTTCATTCACTTTGGGGGCATAATTTCTTATATAACATCACTAATTTATATAAAAAATAATGAACACTACTGCTTGAGGAACATTGTGCACTAAAATAAAATCATACGTGTCAAGTGACAGCCGACGGGCTCCTCTATTGCATCACTAAACGATGCATGCTGTCGGAAGTTTTGCTCGTTGTATGGAGAGCGATATTACTTTTGAAAACACTCGCAGTAGCAGAATTTTGTTGTAAAAGTAGTTCGTTATGGAGGCGGTTCAAGTGTATTTCTTAGTAGCAGGATTATAATAAACTGGAATCCGTTTATTATGATCACTTAGGGACTAGTGGTTTTTGATAACAATAACCCGCTGATAACATTAAACAATTGATAAAAAATACATTAAACAGTGTGTTGGGACCGACTGATTATGAATATAGCCGATTGATAACATTATCTGTAATTATAATAACTGGATTCCACTGTGCAAAATTATTTCAATATATAGAGTGTCCGAAAAGTAATATTTACAACTTTAATACTATAGTACCTACAATCGTAAAGATAGTTCTCGAACACATCATTCGTGTTTTTGACATAAATTGACCATTTTTTTACGTTATGCATTTAATTTTAATATTTTCGTTATGATCTCCCCCGTATGCCAAGATCCCAACTAACACAATAAACGATCAGCTGCTCTTTGGTGAACTGAGTCGAGGGAAAGATCCCCTTAAAATCATCACGGTAGGCAACACTCGTGCCAACTGTCAAGAGGCTCCAACAACACGAGTTTTACTTCTTTGGTTTGTTTCTTGACAGGTGAGACTCTACCCCCATCTAACAACCCCCTCGCTTCATTCCCCCCGCCAGCCTTTTTTTTCTTCATCTTCGTTTTACAACATGAGGGGTGACCTAGGTTGAAAAATGAACCGGTCACGCCCGCCTCGTCTAATTGACCTCGTTAAACTAAATAATTAATCGCCTCCCTCGTACCACCCGCGAAGAAGAGGAAAATGGGGAGGAAGAAGAGTGGAGAGAACACTTTCCTAATTAATTAGGCGGCGCCCGAGTCGGTTTTCCCCTCTTTAACAACGAACAAAACTCACCACCATCATAGAATACCAATCCTCACCATTTTATATTACGACCTAATACAATCTTAACTTCCGACCGTGGAATTAGAAAAACCAAACCTTTTCTCCGACTTGGATATTGTCACCAACAAGGTCCACATATCTCATATCAGCAATGAGGTGCACGATTTTAATATATCATGGACTATAACACAGTTTTTAGCACTGGTAGTAAAACAATTAGTAATATAACCACACACAGGATCGGTTAAACATGACGTACAATTAAAATATGATTTAAATATCGGGTTACCTGTAAAGCTAATTTTTACAGTCAAACTTTTTCTATCAAATTCCATCGATTTGAATTGTTTTTCTGACGTCATGCACATGTCCGAGTGTATTTTCGTGCTTTCGGTGAAACAACGAAACAAAATCGCTGAAACGATCCCGGATGTGTATGACGTCAGAAAAAGTTAAAAACGATGGAGTTTGATTGAAAAAGTTCAACGTGTAAAATCCATTTTACAGTTGGCAAGATATTTAAATCATATAAGATTTTCAATCGCATGGGTTTTAGAAACTCAAAAACGAGACATGGTAATATGTATGGAACCACTTTGTTTTTTCCTTAAAAAATATAAGCATTGTTCGTATATTTTGTTCGTAAAAATATTTGGAATAATGTTTTCCTATTTATATAATACAAATTTCTTCATTCCTATTTCAAGTAATTCAGTTTACACACTTTCCATTTTTGAGTGAATAGACGTCATTGTACTTTTTGGTACATGTAATAAATATGTAATCACCCACTTTAATTTCATATAAACGTACGTGAAGTCGAAATATTCCACTGTTTCATGAATTTTAAGACACTTTTGTATAATTTTCAAATTCAAATTTTCCACCACAAACTCACACTTGTTGACGTCATGCTTAATCAACCATTCTCTTCGCTTCATCGCAACACACTTCAAGTAAGCAAGGCCGAGAAAACCACCTAATTTTAGTGACGTCACCAACGAACCTGCGTTCGGCGTCTTGGCGGAAAATTTGAATTCAATACTATTGGAAGTTATTTAAGTAATAGTTCAACATTGAAGTATTACAATTCAGTGACGATCATAAAATGATGCGATTAACTTACAAAATCATGAAAAATTCCAGCTACTGTTCATTTCCCGTGATAATCCCGTGATAATACCGAACACCGAATACAACTTAACAAACCAAGCGAACAGGGTGGTAATGTAAAACAAGTTAATGTAAAGGACACAAAGGTTCAACAAAAACTGACTTCAGTATGGGGAACCAATAGTGTGGCTAATATTAAGACTAAACAGACTAATGGGAAAACCATTCGTCTCTGTGTTACAAATTTGGATGATAATGAAGATCCCGTTGTTTTGAAAGAGTTCCTACAATCGCAGGGAGCTAATGTAGTACAATGTTGCAGATGGTTTAATAGATTTGACAAACTTACCTCAAATGTCTTTGTGAGGTTAAAAGATGCAGTATTACACGAATGGATAGACCCAAATCGATGGCCAACCAACATGAAGGCATCAAAGTTTATAGGACCCAACCCGAAATTTTCTTTGCATGCACAAAAGAAAACTTTACCGCAACAGACTGATCGTGACATTATCAATATCAATGCTGAATGACTAGTAAAGCCACCTGAGAATCCTACTCTAACCATCTCAAATATACCTAGTCCTATCCATCAGGTAAAAGGCACTAAGCAAAATACATTCATGTCTATCTTGTACTTGAATGCCAGGTCACTTTTTAATAAGTTGACTGACCTTACACTGCTGGTCTTTCAACATACTCCAACCGTTATAGCAATTACCGAAACATGGTTGAGCCCGAATATTACGACCGAGACTCTCCAAATCCCGGGTTATATGCTACATCGTTCTGATAGGCAAACTAGGGGTGGAGGTGTGGCAGTTTATATCCAAAATAATTTTATTGTTATGCAGACTGATACGGTTCCATCCCCTGTAGGCATGGACACAATTGTTGTAACCATGGATTATTGGGATGTTAAGATTGTACTTGTTGTTATTTATCGTACAATAAGATGCAGTATTAAGCTTTGTAGTAATTGGATTTCCCAAATTGTACATAATAAGGAACGACACATCATCATGGGTGATTTTAATCAAAATATGAACATTAGCAATAAGCTAGTGAAGTTTATGTCGGATTTAAGTTTTACTACTCTAGTTAAATTACCTACTAGAAAAGCTAACAACACATCTGCCCTGCTAGACCAGCTTTTCATCTCACCTGGTATTATACCACATACTTGTAACCACTTGTCCATGCCTGCCTTAGACCATGATGTTTTGGCGTGTGAGGTGGGAGTGGAGCAGACCACTAATCTCCAAACGTTACAAATTACACATACTATTTTTCCTTCTTACGCTGGTATTAACTGGCACCTTTTTAAACAGTTTTTATTTAATATTAACTTTGACCTAATTTTAAACACTGCCAATGTTGACCTATTGTATTATAAATGGCTGATGATTATTCATTCTGCCTTGTTAGCCGCAGGCTTGGAGTGGAAATTTAGAAAACCCACCACTTCCCTCTCCTGGTGGACTCCAGAAGTTAAAGAGATGTTCATGATTAAACGACAGAACTATATCAAATATAAGACACGAGAAATTACCGCACAACAATTAAAAGAAATTAATAGGAAATATAAACTTACAGTTAGACGAGTAAAAAGAACACATTATTTTAAACTGGCAAAGAAAAAGAATAATGCAATTTGGAAAATTTTTAATTCTGAAATTTGTAGAAACTCGAATGCTCTCGATCCTAAACACTATATCAGCTTCCTTGAGCACTGTGATAATCCCCTGAATAGTACAACAGATACTCAGGTTATTTATACCCCTAGGATGAACGGTAATAAATTTCCAGGGTTAGTTCCCCCTACATATAATGAAGTCATGGCGGCTATCAGCCAACTAAAAAATCAGACAACAATTCCTGAAGATTTAATCACAACTGTGGTTATTAAACAATTAACGCCGAATGCCGTGGCTCCTTTAATCACCTTAATTAACCTTATTAATTTAACTCATATATACCCTACCCGTTTTAAAACTGCAATAATAAGACCCATACATAAAGGAGGAAAGTCGATGCACTATAATAATTTTAGACCTATCGCGAT
>JAQIWH010000535.1:0-46338 GCA_034695005.1 Cryptops parisi | reverse complement strand
CTATTACTGTATTTTCTTTAATTAAACCATTGTGGTTGCTGCACCTGTGAACTATACCTCAAGGTTGTAAAAATCAAAACTGTGGTTATCTTAAACACTTGTTTGTAGCAGCCGATCGTGATGTTTGGCCCAAGTGCAGTATCAGTTTATTTTTTGTTTTTTTTTTAAACTAAAGCTAACGAACTCACGAAGTCTAGACAGTGTATAGGCAAGTGCCGAGTGAATGAAATAAATGTTTAAAAAAATCTAGGGTTTCTCAATGACAAACTTAAAGGGCGGGAAATTATCATTTATGGAGCCATCATCGAAAATTGATCATTAAAAAAAATTCGATTAAATTATTACGACTTACACTAAAACGTAAATTGATTGCGAAAGTTTAAATTATTTTATAATGGTGTTCAAATTTGACCCGGATTTTCTCCGAAATTTTTATTTATTATTTATTAATTATAAAACATGTTTAATACTTATTGAAGGCCTTTAACAGATCAGTAACAACGCTAGTTGCTAGTGTAGTTGTGGCAAACAAAATCCGGTTCAAATTTGAACATTAAAAAAATAAATCAATTTTAACATTTTTACCATTTTATCATAAAAAATTATGTTTTCTGGTTTAAATTTAAACATGAAAAAAAAAGTGTTAATGTAAATGTTATCATGTTAATGTTTTGTTATAATTTTTCACCATTCAAGTTTTCTATGTATTCATTATATTGTAGTTGTGTTATTAACTTTAGACCTTATGCTTGCACTATTTATTGTCACATGTGATGCAACAAGTAATAAACAAATGATAGAATAACTAAAATTGGATGTCAAACTTTGGGTTTGATTTTAAAATCTGGGTTAACCACATAAAACACGATAACAAGTTAAATTACTAATTAAACATATTGATTCCAAGGCTCATCATTGAAATTTTACGACTTTTATGGTTATATTGATTTCGATAATCCAAAGTTTATCAATGTTTGTTTCACTTTACAAGGATAAAGTAAAACAAACATTGATGAACTCTGGATTATCATCAAAATCAACATAACCATTAAAATTAATCAATAACATATAATACTGATAATATTATTTTAAAACTAAAATCTAATAACCAGAATATACACAAATTAAGCACTATTCATTTAGAAAATTCCAGTTCAGCAAAATACAATAATCTTATTTCGAATTACTATGAAGTCGGATCATTCGTTTTACGATTATTCGATTGAAGAACATCACAATTCATACAAAGAGCTTGTTGTATCGATATCAATCTACAGTTTGTGTGTATATTGTGTGTAAAAGTTATCGTTAATGTATAGACTCCAGCACGCATTCAGAATGCATAGTCTTTTTTGGCAAAGAATGAATTAGCATGTTGCATATAGCTATTTAGGTTAGTTAACAAAAATTTTCGAGAAAAGAAATTGACTCCAAATTTAAGCCAAACCTATAATGGGTTCTTACTTAACGTATGGTAATATCATACATTGCCTAAACCAAGTTTGGCATTCTATGGAATAACTGAATTCTATGCATTGGCGGTAACATATTGATTTTCTATTTGGAAAATCCATATGATAACGTCATCCAACGTGTACACACAAATATATTGATAACCACACAACGTGAAACCCCCGCTAAATCACTGACTCAACAAAAAATTCTACGAAAACACATGAAATAAATTCCCAAATAAAATCCACACACTCGTATAATTTATGGGGGCGCCTACACTGAGGTTAAAACACCATCTTACAAACCGGTATCATAATTTTCTTTTCTAAACACTGAAACACTAATCCGACTCAATAGACTAGGTGTAACATGATCTTAACTAGTGTCAGAAACGCACGTACTTCCTAGCTAACAGGTTAGTCGAGTCATTGATTCGAACTCTGATCCTAAGGTTGAGGTTATGGTGTGCATTTTCAACAGCTAAATAGCCATAGCTTGTTTTTTTTTGTTTTTTTAAAAAAAAATTAAACTCCGACCTCTCATTTTCTACCCTCCCCCCCTTTTTTTTTAAACTGGCTTCTGAGATACGAATCATAGTAGTATTATATTTTTTTTGGACCACCCTTTGATTTAACGTGATTTTTTATGACATCTGTGATGGATATGTTTCCTAAATTTGCCAGTCAAGAACCCAGGTAATTTTTTGGTCATTAAACTCAAAAATAGGAAACAAAATAAGGATAAAAAAAATACTTAGTAGAACTTGAAAACAAAAATGTGTTTAGTCTTGACTACCCAAGGTTTAGCAAAATTAATGTAAAAAATAATTGCTAAAAAAACATCAGCAAAAATCTGGCATTTGTCCATCCTTGTTTATTTTATCAGAATTCACTATTCTGAAGTTCATCTAGTGTTTTATACACTCAAACGTGAAATCCTGTTATTTTGTGAAATGAACAATGTGAAATCCTAAAATGTGAAATCCTGTTCCTATCATTTCGTGACATACGTAATTATTGAAGCTTGTTAAACTTTTGTTTTGGTATTTTTAATGTAAAAAGAATTAACACTTCACACTGTAACAAATTTATTCAAAAATAGCATTTATCGAAATCGCAAAAATTATCGCACAGAAGCGTTCAAAATCACCTCCTTACAAAACGTACAATAGTTACATTTTCTCGCCTATTACGAGAATCTGCAAATTATTTTTTTGCATATTATCAAAATCGCATAATGAACTCGCATAAATCGAGGACTTTACTTGTATATACAAAAATATTGAAAAACTATATACCGAGCGTCCCATAAGTTTGGAACTACTATTAAAGTGGGTACTTTCCGGTTATAGCGAGACCCGTCTGATGTTGCTATTTGCTTGTACTTGGTTATGGGTTTATTTTACAAGTTAAATTAGAAAAACAAAACAAAATCATACATTTAATAGTTTCTTTGTTTTTCCTAACCTAACTTGCAAAATAAACCCATAATCAAGTAAATAAACCCATAAGCAAATAGCAACATCAAATGGGCCTCGTTATAACCGGAAAGTACCTTAAAGTGTAAAACTGCACTGACTTATGGAGCATCCTGTATATTGACAATAAGAATGAACCAGATCTGTGCTTTGAATGTGGGGGTAATGGACGCTTTGGCTTTAACCTCGCCTATCGCGCAGAATCCTCCCTCAAGTCAGCTGTTATTGATGATTGTTAAATCGAAATAAGTCATACTTGTAGCATCTTGTCATTAGATGGAGTTGGATGGTTGGTTGTTAACGTAGAAAGTACAAGAATATGTTAATTTTGTAGTTACGAATCTAAAGTTTGTATTACTATCTCATTCCCCCGTGGGCTACAGCACTGGTCTAGTTTTAGTAGATATATATTAATGTAAAATTGCACTAAGATTTATGGGACACCCTGTATATAGGTATATGTATTCAATAACGTTAATGGTAGTTAAAAACGAACATGTTTCGAATATAAGGATCATCAACAAGAGAATTGCGTTTTATTTAAGAATGCGTTTTTTTTCTCTAATTACCGATTACTTTGTGACTATATTTCACTTAACACTATCGACACCATCTTTAGTGTTGATTAGCATACGGGGGTTGTTGGTGGAACAGCTTTAAAAGTGAAATTCTCATGAAAAATGAAGAACGATAAGACTATTTTGGACTGTAGCCAACATAAATTCGCAATCTTCCGAAAAAGAATTATCCACTTTTTGCCTATTAAAACACACACCAAAGATTTTTCCAACAACTGAAAAAGTCGTGATAAAGTAAATATGACGAATTGATAAATGACTAAATAATAACAATCCACCCGGAACGTCGTTCTTTAATTCTCAGAGTTGGGAAATTTTGTAATAACTATTTTTTCGGTATTTATATACATATATAAATGTATAATTACCAGAAGATTCACTTTCGAGGAAAACCAAAATTTGGATGGAAATCGGTTATGAAAATCTCAATTCGCGGAAACACTAACATAATGGCATTCAACCAATTTGTTTTTTGTTTTTTTTTTTGGTTTTTTAACTAGATCAAAATCATTAAAACGCAACATTAACTTAACAGATATTTAATTGAAAGATTGAGCAAATTCTTGTCAAAGATCTTGTTAGTTAATAATTTATATAAAAAAAATTAATTTTTATAAAATTAATGTTTTGAGACCATTAATTTTTTTGAGAATTCTTTGAGACCATCTGGTTTTCATCATACTGTAGTTTGAAGAAAAAAAGTTGGTGTTATCACAAAACTAGTTCACCATAATTACTGTATTCTGTTATCCAGAAAATATCACTATCAAGAAAAAATGTGTTTAAAAATACCGGTATTTAAAAATAAGAAGAAAAAAACTAAACTTTCAAGAATGTCAAAAATTTAACTTAAAATTTTGCTCTAAATTTTAAAAAATTTAATTTAAGAATTATTTTGCTTGAAAAACTAGCTTTTCTTCCAACAAAATCCGATTAAAATTTGAACATCACAGGAAAATGTTAAATGCAAATGTACCAAAATAAACCCACCAATCTCTAATATCCACTCATAAGATGGAATACACAGACTTTACTGGAACAGCTTTCTATAAACAAAAATGTAAAACGTTGAAATGCAAATACAGATTCTAAGGATACTTTTCCTTTAAAGGAGAAGCTGCTTGTGGCGCTTAGATAGTGGTTGCAGGTTAGGTTAGATGAAACAATTTTAATGATAAATTTTGGATTAACCTAAACTGATAAACATACTCATAAGCACTAGCTAAGAGTAGTTAAAACCAGTCTCATGCTTAACCATTAGCGTCACAAGCGGTTTTTCTGTTAAATGAAAAATGTCGAACTGAGTATCAGTACACCAATAAAAACGTCAATACAAACTTTAAAATCTTTACATTTACAGTATATCCAGATATTTTAAATATTCAGGGCGGAGCGGAACCCGTACTATCCCCCACTCAGCACGTGAAATTTTGTTATATCCACTATATCCAAATTTTACACAAATTAATATACAGCTTTAATAATAATTTTAATTCACATGTCAAGTGATTTAAAAGAAAAATTGCAGAAATTAATTGTGGAAAACCAAAGGGGACATTTACCCAGTTAATCAAAAACGTATTACTAATATATTCTGAGTCATAAAAGAAAATCCC
Organism: Cryptops parisi; assembly: GCA_034695005.1. Taxonomy (NCBI): domain Eukaryota; kingdom Metazoa; phylum Arthropoda; class Chilopoda; order Scolopendromorpha; family Cryptopidae; genus Cryptops; species Cryptops parisi. The sequence goes on along the minus strand of JAQIWH010000535.1, from coordinate 41,212 downwards.
TATATGAGTCATGAATCAGTGACGATGAAACGACAACAGTGTAATTTCAAACCCTAGACAACGGATGATGATGATGATGATGACAAACCAGTTTTTCTAACTACTGTATCAACAAAAACGCTTCAGTGTTTTTCCCCCCCAAAGAACGTTTCTTTAGTCACAATTAAAATCTGGTTTCTAGAATACACTTTTCTTTTGTCGAAAAATGTAAAAAGAAAATATCAACAACGAGAAAAAAAGCGGTGGCATTGTAAATGATGGTGGTACTTATTGTTGGTCGATCCAGATGGGAAAGATGATACTACAGTAGGAAAAGAAGTTGTAACCTGAATGTTCTTAAGATAGTTTCTGGGTCAAGGATGGTGACGAAAGCTGAGCATTGCTGTTTTTCGATCAGATAACGCTCGATTATCTGTACAAATTGGACATTACATACAAATCGATGTCAAGATTACTACAGTATCAATTTTAGAAACAAGTTCACAAACACTTGACTTTGGTGGCAAATTCTACAGACACCAGTAGCTTTTATCGACGTTACATTATGTTTTACACAAACATTTTGTGTCATCATCGTAATTACCGTATAGTAAACACACTCAACTTGTGTTTCTGTTGTTGTTTTTATTTGGCTCTAATTGTTTGTATTATGCAAAAACCCACTAGTTTTAAACACTAAAAAAAAATTACGCGTGTTTAAGGGTTAGCGCTAAACAAGTACTACACTGTACATTAAAAATGCTTTTTAAGCATACTCTTTATATACTGTCATATACAATATACTGTATGTAATTACATAATGCAAAGAATCCATCTTCGATTTCGGCATTTTTGATTTATGCGAATTCAAAATTAATCTCTGAATAAATTAAATATTCAATTTATGCGTGGTTTGAGTTATTCCATTTTTGATTTCTGCACGTTTAGATTTTGATTAATGCGAATTTTGATTTATGCGAAATTAAATTTATGCGCTCGCTGAGTAATTCGATATTTGATTAATGCGAGCTTTGGGCAATTCCATTTTCGATTTCTGCAATTTTTAATTTATTCATATATTATACAGTATATGCGATTTTTTTACATTGGACTATGCGGTTATGCATTTTCTGTTCATTGAACAGCACAGTATTTTACTAATAAAAGAACACGACCTTCCACCTCCTACTACCACTACTACTACCACCACTACTACTACTACTACTACTATTACTACCACTCACTAGTTATAGCCAGTGGACAAGAAACATCACGTGGTTCTTTCTTTTGCACCTGGGCATAAAAAAAATTCTAGAGCCTTCTAGAACTTTTAAGAATCTTCTAGAAACTTTCACTGTGTGGCGGTGTCACTGTTTTTACTAACGCCACCTGTTTTTACTAGCGCCACTTGTGTGAAAATGCCAAAACTCATACCGAAATCGATACTCTAACTGTAACGAATATTGCAAAGCAATATGAGTTAAATGAATAAATAGCTTCCTGTCATTTTGGACGGGCTATTTACTAGTATTCTCATAGATGACAGTATACGTTCAATTTCTAGCTCACTCACTCACTCCCAAGCTCACGAGTGAAGCTAATACTGTATAAAGAGTAAAATAAAAATCACCCACTGCAGTACTTTAAAGATTTCCTCGTTTTGATTTATCATTCCAAATCAGAGTGCATCAGAATGTTTCTGGAATTTGTTTCATCAGTATTGACTGTTAACTTTTAAAACCGTCAATATTATGATTTGACGAACATATAGCTAGTTCTCGTAGACTAATTGGTTTCCAGATTTCCAAGATATTTATCCAGTTTTATTGTTTGTGATGGAATTTGATCAATTTACTCTCATAATTTATAGCAGTGATTTTCCCAACAACATCACTTTTTTTTTGTCATTTTAAACGGCAAAAACCAAAACTTATTCAGTTGACCACATTTTTCCAAGAAAATCCTTCATATTTTTTTCCTGGGGGTCAATTTAATTTCTATCGAACCCCTTTGAGTACAAGCACATGTATAAGAAAAAAAAATTATGTTCCAGACAGGTTTCGATGTACTTGGCAAGAAAATTCGTCGCTGGCAACAGTTAGGGAGCAATCATTATTATGTCAGGCTGTAATTGCAATGGAGGTCACAAGTTTATAGCTTTTTTTTCTCCTTTTTTTTTTCGAAAACATGTAAATTGCCCATTTCTGGGAATTCCATTTGGGGCTATTGGCTTCCACAACCGCCATGCAGTTGAGCTTTTTACTTTCTCAAGAACACTACAAGCAAGATTGTTTTCAATATTGTATACACAGGAATTTCTCAATGTATGTGATACTAGTAAAGAAACCGTCAATAATGACGGGTAAAATCTTATTACGCAATTCATTGTGTTAACTCATGTTACCTAGAAACATTTGTGATCAATGGTTTTACAGGTAGCAAAAACGCGTTTCGGCCAATAGCAACTGGTGTTTTAACTTGTTGCGATCATGCCATAGCGGTATGCAACCCTGGCATTTTATTATACAGTATAAGATAGGGTTACGTTCCTTACAAAGTCGCATATTTTGAAAATTTCCATAAAGTGGTAAAAAAACATCACAGTTTAGTAACGACCGCATAAAGTCGCAAGTTAGAAACTTGCGACTTTATGCCGAGAAAAATCTTCCCAGATACTAATCTGGGAGGATTTTTCTCGTCTCACATTAGGAAAATTGCATACGAAGAAATCGCATAAATAGAGGAATCCTTGTATATTATTTAAAAATAAAACTATCCACTGTTGTCGTCAGTTTGCACCGAATATTTGAAATTTACGTAATATATTGTAATTTCTCAAAATATTTTGTCATCGACTTGTATTCACGTGTATTCTGTCATTGACTCAGGTATCGTTTTCCATTTCTATTAATAGGTAATTCAGTTCAGTTGTTCTTTTCCAATAACATTTAAATAGGTTATGTATTGATTATTCTCAACACAGCTTTTACCTTACCAAATGCAGGTGTATAGGTATCGACTCAGGGTCAGTCATTAGGTCAAAGGCCTTGCTGTCAAAAAGTTGATTTGACACAGTTTTTCCTGTTATAGCTTGAACTGTTATATAAAAGTAAATAATACTTCCTCTGTCCCAAAATATGGTTTACATGTCATGTAAAATTTGGCGATAATGGGTAGATTTAGAAAAAGGTTCTATTGGCTTATTATAGTAATCTAAATGTAGTCTCTGATATGTAGGTTAGTTGGTGAAACTTGCAATTTGTATGTTTTTTGAGACAGTGTCATGTCATGTCAAAATGCACGTTGTGACTGCAACAATGGACATATAGCTTCAAAAAAATATGCTTCACACAGTAGACACAACAGATCAAAATAATTTACAGTTAAAAAGTGAAATAGAATATTACAGTCATTGCTACAACAAAAGCTTGACAACCTACTTGAGCCATAACTTTTGTATCACCCTGTGTAATAAATGAAAATATACAATATTCTCAATAAGCATAGTAAATAAAACTACTGTATGCATTTTATAATACATATTTTTATAATTTATGCAAATTACATTAATTTTGAATTGTAATCAAGCTGTGAAAAATATAAACTATAACTGGGACAAAAAATACAGTCAAATGTAAATCATATTTTGCGACAGAGGGAGTATTCTATAGTATAAATGAATGCCCACAAGTGTTCACCGTGGATTTGTTTGGTTATTTTGAAAATATATGTCTAACAAAATTCTACCACTTTACAATCGTTTCTTTCAAATCCCCATACGTTCGTTTCCTTCATCATGAACTATGACAGTAGACTCTAAAATTAAAACTCTGACCTATGCCTTTTTAACACACACACATGATAAGAATCTGTATGATTTAAACCACACCTTATAATGAAGTTGGGTGTAACGTTTAATTTAAAAGAAAAAATAAAATATGTAGATATTATTCGTGAAAGTAAACCTAGATCTGCAAAGAAGTTTAGGTCATCTCTCTTGAGGTGTTCTCAAACATCTCATTCTTTTATAACAAAACAAAAAGAAGAATTCGTGATTCTAACCCTGTCTCCTAAACAAAACCACTGTTAAAAAGACAACAACGTGTAATAAGTTTTACGATGTCCTTCGTGAGAATGTTCTCATCAGCCTTGAGATGGGGTCATCGAAAGCAACAACAAACACTGTGTAGGCGGGAAGTGCACTGTAAACACTGTATAAAGGTTGGACAAACTTTTCACCACCGAACGCCTCTCTTTAAATGAAGAAATACAACGAATAAAAAAGGGAAAAAACCTATAGTTGACAGTCTGATTTATATTTATATATATTTTTTTTTATTATAGATTCAACTGAAACAGTAAACATGAGTGCCAAGAACCCCACTGGCAGCCAATATCATCCAGAAAGTAATCATATTCGAAGAAAGAGGTCCGACTCTATGGATCTGAACATTGAAGTGATGGTGGTTGCGGACTCGAAGATGTATCGCTATCATCGCCAAAATCTTCATCATTATATTCTAACTCTCATGTCTATAGTAAGCCATAATTTTCTTCAAAAGTATTAAGTGTTGTGCTAAACCTACATTTATTTACGACTAGTTTTGCATTATGAAATCTACTGTATGTGCAAAATCGTTAAACTCGCAGGAAGAGTCTCAGTCAGGGAAGTGTTGTACAAACAAAAAGTGATCGTTTCGATTTATTGTGAGTCGAATGCAATGAAAACCTTTGCAAAGTAAAAGCTTTAACACATTTTTTTGTGTCTAGTTAATAAGTGACTTGATTGGATGTTTCGATGAGAAGATTCATTTGCACGTTCAATAAAGCTACTAAATGTTAAACTGCTAGACGCGACTAATATTTTGATTTTATTGTACGATGATGCTAATTTCATCTTCTGTTTTCAGGTCTCCTCAATATATAGAGAACCAAGTATAGGCAATTCATTAACAATATCAGTTGTGAAGTTAGTAGTCATCAATGAAGATGTGGTATGTACAGTAATGTAGTTCAACTGTTCGAATTAAAATACGTTTGTTCAACTAACCTTCACATGATGTGATATGTTAACAGGATAAGGACATAATTTACGCTAGTGCTGCAAGAACGTTAAAAAGTTTCTGCAAGTGGCAGGCGTTGCAGAATGATCCTGATGACAACAGTGCCAATCATCATGACACTGCTATACTCTTAACAAGGTAAGATCCATGAATGGCATAAGCCTACTAACTACAGGGTGGTTGGAAAATAACTTCCTATTGAAAAGTGCTAATAACTTTACTCATTATTGGTTGATTGTAGTAAAACGAGTTTTATTGTGGACCTTAGAATGAGTAAGTCTCAAGTGTTAAAAGTCCACATGGGCACCAGTGAGCTCCTCCAGTTTCTGTAATCGTCTGGGGATAGCTAACCGTGCTGGAAGATAATGTTTGGCCTATTTTGTCCACTTGGAACAACGTTAACAACCTCATCTTCGTAAAAGATGATGTCCCTTTTTATTTTGCACTCATTGTCCGTGAGTGGCTCGACACCCCATTTTCGGGAAATGAAATTTTGAGCCACTAGATCGTCGTGGTCCATAAAAGACCAACATACCATCGGAGTTTCTGCTGAAGTCAGTCAAGATCATTCCAGATGATCACTTGTGAACAATGCTAGTTTCTTTTATGTGAACTTTAGAAACAATTTTGAATAGAAAACAAGGATTGAAAATATCCTTGTCAAAGCCTGGGATCGAACCATTCTCGCACTCGCGACAATTTAATTCTAAATTTAGAAACAATGTTTTCAATTTTAAGGTGTAAGCCCATAGTAAAACTTGTTTCACTACAATCGACCTATAATTTGTAAAGTTATTAACACTTGTCAACAGAGAGTTACTTTTCAACTACCCTGATCTACTAACTGGACGATGTAGCGTTACCACCTAGGTATATGTTCATGTTTTTTTTTTTAGAGAAGATATCTGCAGGTCGCCCAAAAAATGTGATACGTTAGGTAAGAAAAACTGAATTGCACTTGTTGTATGGGATGTCCTTGATAAATGCAACGATCATGTTTTGCACATATCTTGCCTTGCATAAATACGGAAATCGTATACAGTAATCTCTCCATTTACGCGGATTTCATTTGCGTGTTGTTTTTGTGGAACCAATTACTCGTGTAAATTGAGGGATTACTCATACTGTATATTTAAATGTCTATGCAAAGGCAAAACTTTAGTGTTTAGCACTTGTGCACTACCACACAAAATCGCATAATAAGAAGTTTGCTTGTCTACAACGAGCATCTGGGAGAATTTCTCTTATTGCATTTATCAAGATTTATTGTACTTTTTATCCACATGTCTTACATGTTCGTAAATTTCTATCTTGATGATAGGTTTGGCCGAATTAGGGACGATGTGCGATCCTTACCGAAGTTGTTCTATTGTAGAAGACAATGGTTTAAGTGCGGCTTTTACAATAGCTCATGAATTAGGACACGTGTAAGCATTCACTTATTATCTAGTTTAGTTAATTTATCAAGCTTAAATTTTATACAAAAAACCACCTGTATATTGCCTTGGACACGTTCATTAATAGTCTTTCTAATTTGTAGTTTAAGTATGCCTCATGATGATGATATACTCAAGTGTAGACGTTTCAATCAGGGTAAAGCATATCATGTCATGGCACGAATGTTGGATTTTAATACGTATCCATGGGCTTGGTCAAACTGCAGTTCTCATTTCTTGACAGAATTCCTAGAGTAAGTAGACTATCATCCGAGAATCGACAAAACATCCCAAAAAACAAAACCAACAACCCCGATCCTAATTGAAATATCTATGGATTAGCATGTGTATCAGTTATTGGATTTTCTTGTGCAGTGCAGGTTCAGCTTATTGTCTACAGGATGAGCCAGTGAATAATCAGTTGCGTGGTCGGTACGCCGAAGACCAACAAGCTGGCGAATTGTTTGGTGATGACAAACAATGTGAACTACTGTACGGTTATGGATCTACTATTTGCCCATACATGGTAATTTATTCATTTTGAACCACATTAGACACCATTAATCTAAGGCCTTTTGTTTTCAAATATTGGGCTCAAAACTGCACTGGAAAGCAGTTTTCATGGAGTTTCCCATTGGTTAGAAATTACAGGGATTTCGTGTGACATTCTAGAATTTAAACGACATTCGACTCGGATAGGTTGTGCGTTAAACATCTGTTTTCAAATATATGAACTTATTTTTTTTAAACCATCATTCGTTTTATCAACACTCATTTCTGATCTACAAAACATGCTCCAAAAGATGGTGAAGATGCCATCTGTACACACAAGTTGTCCTGAATGTGTAAATTAAAGGTGTCTAAACATAAAAACAACCTTCTAATAATACAAAATACAGTATTTGTTTTACTTATTTTAGCCTGTATGTAAATTGCTGTGGTGTATGAACAACGATCAAGTTGGCTGTCGCACACATCACATGCCCTGGGCTGATGGAACAAGGTGTGGAGACGGTAAGGTAAGAACTCGATATACAATCAGTACCCAACAAAACACTATAATGGAATTTGAATATAAACTAAATGCTGGTAAAAATAGTGACCAAATTATTTTACTGTCACTATAGTGGTGTTTAAGAGGAGAATGTAAACCTGCTGATCGAAATGCCTTGAGACCAGTTGATGGTCGGTGGGGCAGATGGGGAAAATATGGCAACTGTTCGCGGAATTGTGGTGGTGGAATCCAGAAACAAACGAGAGAATGTACAAGACCAAAGTAAGAATCTAACAAATTTCTATGTTACCGGCAATGTATAGAATCGAAAGTTTATGCAATGTATGAAATTAGCATTGGAAAAGTTACGTTACCAAACATTTAGCCAGGTTAAATGTAGGTTTAAATTTAGAATTGTCTTTTAGAGAAAATATTATAAACTAACTTTAACTGATCAAAGCAGGTTGTATACAAGATGTTACAATATTTCATACTTTGTTAAAAAAAGGTTAGACATTCTATAAAATGTCTGGAGTCTATACATTATTGGTAACACGTTTCAAATGTAATCTGCTGTTTTTTTTTTAATTTTGAAGAAAATTAAGGGCTTAATTTGTAAAATAAAATTTTCTACCGTAGCTGACAAGTACAAAAGTTGACTCTAGACCGACGTTTCACCTCTTCAAAGAGGCTTTTTCTAAGCACACAGACAAAACAAACACAAAGCAATCAATAGAACACCACACGTAGGGTACACAAAGAAAGTTGTGTTGGTTTGCGTTTGTTTTGTCTATGTGTGCCTAGAAAAAGTCTCTTTAATGACGCAAAACGTCAGCCTAGAGTCAAACTTTTCTATCTGTCAGCAATGGTAATAGAATTTTATTTTTGAAAACTTTAGCCCTTTATTTTGTTTAAAATTATGATTATCAGGGTACATATCAGTAAATTTGAAAAAGTTTGGTTATTGCAAATAATATATTAATTTTTAGGCCCAGAAATGGGGGCAAGTACTGCATAGGGCGCAGAAGCCGATTTCGGTCTTGTAACACAAAGGTAAGAGTCTGACTCTTTACACGTGCACTAATTAATTTAATGAAACTGTTTGCATATTTATTTATTTTATTCTTTTTAGCCATGTCCATTTGGCTCAAAGGATTTCAGAGAAGAACAGTGTGCCAGTTTCAATGGCAAACATTTCAACATGTATGGGGTACCACCAAATGTGTCCTGGATACCTGTTACAACAGGAGGTACATACAATTGTCAATTGTTTTCAACCAATTGTTTTCTTTTGCAACAAATGAATCTGACACTAACTACTTGATTTCAGTGACACCAAAAGATAGATGCAAACTCTACTGTCGTGTAGCCAATGGAAATGCTTATTATGTATTACGAGAAAAAGTCATTGATGGAACACCATGCTCACCCGACACTTACGACATTTGTGTCAATGGAATTTGTAAGGTAGGTGCTCAAGCTTGGATATTCATAATAAAAATAAGATAAACAAACGAATGACAGGTAAATTAATTTGATTCATTCCAGCCATCGGGTTGCGACCATGTCATGGGATCAAATAAGAAGCTAGACATGTGTGGTGTATGTGGTGGAAATAATTCAACTTGTAAAACCATTACGGGCTTCTTAAATAGAAGACTCACTTATGGTAAGAGCATTATTTCATTTTAATTAATCTTCACCATTATGTATCTACCAGATACTGAAGTAGGCCTACTAAGTTATTATCAATGAGTGAAAATACTCGTATTATCAATTATAGAAAACGTATTGTCATTTAATAACGTAAGATGTAAGCTAAGGCTAACAAACAATTTAGATGCTGTATTTGTATTATTGACCCAGTTGCTCGTTATTAAGGTTCTGAGATTGAAAAAATTTACTGATCAAAACAAAAAATTACAGACTACTTATAAAAAACTGTTAACCAAATGTATAGTCTTAAACCATACCAATAAGGCAGGCAGCAAACTAACATTTTGAATGACCATACACTTTGCATGACGTTTCCCATGCTTTGACGTCACATGCAGACAGCCAATCGAATCCTTGTATGTGATCACGTGACGTGCTTTCTTACAGCAGGAACATTTGAATGAGCAAATATTGAGGAAAAATCCAAATTTTTGGATTCAAGAACCGCCCCTTTTTGGTCACACAAAGTGTTTGAAACGCCCATTTTTGATGATTCAAAATATATGGTTTTTCAAGAAATTGAGGTAATATTGAGCAATTGAATGCTAGTTTGCTGCCTGCCTAAGTCATAAAAACTTCAATTTGAGAAAACTATGATTTTAAGTATGGTTTGTCCATAGTTTTGTCTATAGTTTGCATTCTACCCGATTGGTTCTTAGTATCGTGTAACTCTCTCTAATTGGTCCAAAGCGATATAATTCTTACTCTATGTCTATATCACGACTTGGTGGCTTTATTTAATGCATTAACTCAGAAACAGTGAAAATTGAGTTAGTTCACTATAGTTTAATGCGATTCAAATCACAGATAACAAGGGGATAACAGTAGGCAATATCCTAGTTTTCTAATTTCAAGTAAATATAATATTATGTATTAATTACTTCTCTGATTTTCATGACGATTTTCTATTTTTGTTTTTTAGGTTATACAGACATTGTCACTATTCCTCTTGGTTCAACGAATATTGACATTCGGCAAAAAGGCTTCAATAATTCAGAAAAGGATGATAACTACATAGGTATATATTATGGCATATTTGACCAATTTTATGAATCGTTGAAGACATTTCACATACCTAAACTAACATGCTCTTACACCTTGCAGCCTTAAAATCTCCCGACGAAGAATACATTCTCAATGGCAACTTCTCTGTAGTATTATTTAAAAAGCTAATACAATATGGAGGCTCGTTACTAGAATATACAGGAGCAGGATCAACTGAAGAAAGGATCAATTCTAGCAAACCCTTACAAAAAGACCTGATCGTACAGGTGGCGTAATTAGAACATCCATGATTAAACATTCTTAAATCGTTCACTTTTAATATTTTTTCATAATTCTCTATCTTAGATTTTATCTGTAAAAGATTTACTTCCACCTGACATCTATTTTGAATATATCATTTCGGTAACACCATACAAATGGCAAACACCACAGGACTGGTCAACGTGTTCTAGAGTTTGCCAAGGTGAGCAATAGCACTTCACTTGCATAGTAAACATGACTTAAATGAAAAATTCGTTACCTTACTTCAATACTGACAAGCATGTTTTGGTTTTTGAGATTACAGGGGAGCGATATCGTGAACCGAAATGCATTCGAACATCAGAAGGCATCAAGGTGGAGGATCGAGATTGTGCAGATTTTAGTACCAAACCTCCTGTACACAAAGAAGCTTGCAATCTACACTGCCGACTAAGGTAAATTTTTTAATCTTTATGTCTAATGTAAAAAACAAACAGTCGAAATACCGTAAGTCTTTTATCAATACAGGACGTCCTCGATTTATGTGATTTTTTAGTGTGTAATGAATCTACAATCCTTCACCCTTATAATCATGACAAAAATAACAAAAAAAATAAAGTATCCTACTTCAACTGACAAGGTATTTAGTGTGTAATTAAATTCTCTTAGATGCTCGTTGTCGTTACAAGAATATTCGTTATTATCCTATTTTATTCCGTGATGCACAAGTGACTGCTGAAGTTTTTCCATTTTATGAGAATCTTCATGTATTCGATTTTCAATTTTTGTGATTTTGCTCAAGAAAATGTCACTATTATGCGATTTCATGTAGTGGTACTCCAATGACTGAACTAAACGTTTTGCTTTTGTTTTATGGGAATTTCGATATTCTGTATTTAGTTTTCAATTTATGCAAGATTTCTATAGAACTTCGCGTAATCAAGGTCCTTGTATTCCGGATTACTGTACTAACTACCAGTAATTTAGCTGTCACTATACCTTTTAAGGCCCTTACTTTTAATCTGGTTGTTTGACATATGGTATTCATTTTATTTCTTCAGATGGGAGATCACTCATAAGTCCGAATGCTCAGCTCATTGCGGTGTTGGAAACCGCACACTCACCGTGAAGTGCATTCAAAGTTTTTCGGGCAAAAATGATCGAATAGTCGATGACTGGATTTGTGATCATCTTGAAAACAAGCCACCTCACAAAGAACGATGTGAAGAACCTTGCACACGAGCTCATTGGGAATATGGACCTTGGTCAAAGGTAAGTTCGTCCTCTTGTGCGTTTCAGTTCAGTCCCGATAAAAAGCAGTCTTACAGTCTTGATGGTTTTGCATATTAACATGCCATCCCTGATGTGTGTGTGTTGCTAGACGTGAATTATTTAAAAAACAAGTATAGAATGACAAATTGCATGTTGATTATTTTGTAGTGTTCCCAAACTTGTGGTAAAGGTGGACATCAATTCCGAATGGCTACCTGTGTAATGGATAGCACAGTAGTTAATGATATTGAATGTTCTCACCACATAAAACTCAATGAACGAAGCTGTGGCGGCGATTCGGAATGTCCCAAATGGCAAGTTGGGGAATGGGTCTATGTAAGCAACTGGTTTGATTTATTTTTCATTTTCTAACAGCTTTTGTTTTTGTTGTTGTTGTTTTCCTTTTATCGCATGATTGCCAACATGTTTCACTTGTTTACGTTTCATTTGAAAGTTGTTGTTCCCCTGTTCAACATTTGTATTGGTTGAATTTTGATGTTATACTACTGCTTAAATAATGAACAAAAACTTCCACCACTTGAGAGCATGAACTCTAAAACATTGATATTGACCATGTTAAAACATATAATTGATGTCTGTGATCGAGAAGTGGTCCTTTGATTTGCAAAACAAGCTAACCAAACATCAGTGCACTCATATTGGTAAATTTTAATGTTATACAGGGTGAGATACTTAAGAGAAACCTTAGTGTGCTAGCCAGAATAAATTAAAGAAAAATGTAAATACTGTATTATTGCTTCAGGGCAAACAATAGTTCAATCTTCAGACTGCCTCAAAATCGCATTATGTAAGAATATTGGTTTATGTACAGTATACTGAAACATGAGGTGATTAATGATTTACCCTAGCAGTATCTACATCCACTAAAATTGTATTTTTGACTACCGTACTATAATTAGTCATTAACTTAGAGAAAAATACAGACAAAAACTATACAAACTATGCACTGATTTCTCTTAGAATTTCTCAAATTTCGTAAAGAAAAACAACTTGCATATTGAAAAAAATCAAATATCATACGTAGAAAATTAGTTGATGACAACACAGAAGAAAAGCATATTGATTGATTGATTGAATATAGTAATCGAGTATACATAAGCTCATATCGTTATCAAGAAATACAATATGTATCAGCAATTGCTTAGTTTAGCATTAGCTCATATTCATTAGTGCCATTTTAGACACTAGTGAGTATGATGGTGTATTGCCATTGTTCAGTGTGGAACTTAGTGGCTTGATATAATTTGAGCTGATGTACGCTTGGTGTTCATGTTGTGTTATATAAAAATAAGTGCAAATCTCTGGGGTCTGTGTCTTATGCACAGTGCTCAGTTACGTGTGGTAGCGGAGAACAACATCGTCCTTATTGGTGCGAAGTTACGGGTATTAAGGTGGCAGGCATTCACTGTGATCCAGACTCAATACCGCATCACAAGCGGCCATGTACTATCACTGACTGCCCACAGTGGGATTATGGACAATGGGGGCAGGTGATGTCTCTGACGAATTTGCCTTTCCAATCTTATCTAACCAAGCTTTGAACATACAACTAGCATGCTAGAAATCACAAGCAGCAAGCACAAAATTGATTTTGAATTGCATCGCCTGCAGTGCACCAGTACTTGTGGAAGGGGAGTTAGCAGACGAGATGTTTGGTGTCGTGGGAGCAATGGCAAGATCCTAGACAACAGCGATTGTAATGCTAGGGACAAGCCGGATGATGTAACGGTATGTCCACTTCCACCATGTGCCGATATCAATGAAATCGATCATCAACCTCCAGGTTTGCCTGCGCATGTTCTGCTCTCAAAATCTAAAAAAACGTGGCGAACAGGAGCTTGGAGTGAAGTGAGTAGAACACTATCATTTAACCACTTATTAAATAACAAAAAAATATTAGAGTTATTTGAATTTTAGTGCTCCAATTCTTGTGGCGAAGGCATACGAAAGCGAATGGTACAATGCTATGATGAAGAAAATCGTCAAAAATTGAACGAGTCGGAATGCAAGCATCTACCACGATCAGTTGCCATTGAAATATGCCGCGAAAAAAGATGCGGCCGTTGGAGAATAGGCGAATGGAGCCAGGTTAGTGCAGTTCAAATTAATTTTACTAACTAAATGTAGGTGTAGCAGTAAGATTCTTAGTGTGCTAGTTTTACTTATTTGTAACGATAGTACAACGTATGTGTGTTACTACATGATCAACACCAGTAGTTGTCATATAAGCATGGTGCTCTAGTGACCAAGGTACAAGACATGATTAGTTTAAATTTAAAGTTAGTGCAATAATGACACGTTTGTTAAGTGACATGCTATGACACATTAAAATCTGGAAATTTCTCACTGCAATCTTTCTGTAAACTCACCACATAAAGTCACTGTACGACATTACATTGTCTACAACTCGCAATCATTACAGCTGCTGCTACACACAATCAACGATAAGTACCTTAGAGTTCCAAAGGCTCTAGCTTAATATGAATTATGGTAACAAATTATAATGATACTGGTTTTCATGCAGATCATTGCTATTGGTCTCAGGACTATGTTACAAGACATATGGAAATTTTTAAGCCCACTCAGACCTGTGGGGCGGTTCAGGCATCACAACAAAATTTTACTGACACCACTGATACTAGATTTTACACATGTTCAATGTTAATATATTAGCTTTGTTCAATGTTACCGCAGTGGCACTTATTGCAGTGCCACCACTCAATTGAATAGGCAATGCACAACTTAACATGTATTGCAATACTATATTATATTAAACTTACATGATCAGTGGTTGTTTTTTAAAACAACATGTTCATATGTTCTACAAATTACTTTCTAGTACCGGTATGTCTGATAAGATTATCATTAGAAATACGATCTTTGTTGAATTTATTATAATCTTGTAGCTTTGTACCTTTAAGCATCATATTACCTACTCTTAACTTAGTATTATAGACTTCCCTCTAACACTAACTTGTATACATATAATTGCACAACTGTATAAAAAAAAAGTTTTAACGCTGATGAAACAGGAAAAAAATCTTCTGCTATCAAAGGATGACATTTAAGATTGTAAAATGTCGTGTTTGTTTCTATATGAAAATTTGCATGTGCTGGTTGCAGTATTGAGCCATAGAGTGCAGCTAGAATGCATCATTACTTTACAAGACGCAACAGTTATTGGTTAGTTTGTAGTTAAGGGCTTAAGGCGACTAAAGCTACATTTCAATCACCTGTTAAAACTTGTGTTTCGAGGCCTTTGTCCCCAGTTTTCCAATGCTAAAATAAATCGCAGCTGAACTTTATTCTTAAAATCTTAATGCATTATGCGATATACATTATGCTCTGTCGGCATTACAAAACACACACAGTGACGACAAACCATAAATATAATATAAACCACGTCACGATTTCTTTCTTTCGACTTTTTCACCCGGCCAGCTAGCTTGCTTGTTCTCTATCATTCATCATTTTCGCCAATCCCTGCATAAGACATCACTTTATCTTGTCCATCTGTCTTCACGACTGTCGACAATCATTATTACAAACAAGTGTACAACCGATACACGATTACAAATCTGATTCTTTCTTTGAGCATGATAGTTTGTACAGCAAACTAGGATAAGATTTATCATCAGTTTTGTGCATCATTACCTCACTTCAGTGTTCCGTGAGTTGTGGCATGGGATTGGCTGTTCGTAAAGTTACATGCGTCCTTGATGATTATGAATATGATGATGATGACAACGAGCATGCGCTGGCCGATGACTGCGACCCTGCTGATCGCCCCATAGCCGAGCAGATATGTTATAGACACCGAAATGCCTGCAACAATGGGTCTCAAGGAATAGACCTCTTTGATTGGCATGCAGGCCTTTGGGGATGGGTAGGCTGAGTAACTGGACTATAATACTTTTTTTTATTACTATGTTTCCATATATAATCATTTAGTAATTTATTAAGCAGTCTAGTATACCCCTTGACACTTTTTATCGTTGCGCACCTAATCGTACTTTTTTAAACAGCATTACAAGTAATATGCTTTTTGCTGTACCAGTACTTTGTATACGTAAGTTGGAGTGATTGCTCGACAGGTATGAGATATGCTAAATACAAACGGTGAGAAAATGTTAACCACAATACTATGTGCAATAAACTCAAATATGCAAATAAACTTTTAATTGTTTGTTTTAAAATGTCTCAAGTTGTCAGATTACATGTATCAGACATTTACTGTAGTTATTTAGTAGTAGCTAAATGCAAAATGTTGCAAAATGTTGTTGCAAAATGTTGTCAAACAAAACTGTTCGTTAGACTAAACCTAACACATCAAATGAAAGTTAGTTAACATGACGTTTGTTAATCATTAATCCACACAAGTATATCTGTTTTCGTGGCATTTAATATTCATTTCAACTGATAGTGTTCTCGGACATGCGGGGGAGGCTTTCAGCGAAGACAAGTTGTATGCCAAGATGAGAATGGAGACCACGCGGACGTATGCGATAACAAAAAGAAACCGGCCGAAATGTCCAATTGCAATAGTCACTCCTGTCCAACATGGAAGTCCGGTTACTGGGGCGATGTAAGTAACACGATTTTTAGTTTAGAATCATGAATCTTATGCCATGTACAGGATGGCGCAAAATAACCACAACCATTTGTTTTCTCCGTAACTTTTGAACGAAATGTAATAATTAACTATCTAAACGATGAATGAAGATATGATTCTTGGGAAATTGTTTTACATGATATGTGAAAAGCAGTATCAGCTGAATGAACACTCCCATTTTGTTCACAAAAAATGCGCACTTTTCACGGAGTTTTTGAATTAGTTTCGCAGAATTTTCAAGAGATAAAGCAACTGAATCACACCGGATAACCTCTTCTATGGGCCGCTGCAGACTATGCGATCGAAATATCAGTCGAGTGTGACCGAAAAGTTAGAAAACTAACTTTTCTGTGGCCAGTGTTTATTGACGAGCGGGCGTGCCTAACATGTCGCACTCGGCTGAAATTTTGATCGCATAGTCTGCGGCGGCCCTATGGTTTGATAAGTTATTGACATACACTTTGTTCTTGAGGCAGCCCAAAGAAAATCTCCAAGCCTCACACATTTTCTAAAATATTCTTTCACCATTCAGATAGTTCATTAGCTACATTTCGTTCTCAAGTTATACAGAAAACAAATAATTAAAGTCATTTTGCGCCACTCTAGACAATTTATCTGACCCGATCGATTTCTTTGTTTCAGTGCACTCGAACGTGTGGTATAGGCATCCAGCGACGTCGGGTGATATGCCAAAGTGATCATGGACGAGAGGTACCAGCTTCCGAATGTGATTCAACGCTACGGCCCGCAGACGAACAACCTTGTAACCGCCACGATTGTGGAGGAGTGAGTACTGGATACAACGGCCGGTGGCAGCCGTCGTCTTATAGTTCGGTAGGGATTCGCCATCGTCATCATCGTTGGGGAAATGGGTGAAATGAGGGAAATGGCTTTCTAAGGGTTGGAATCCAAAAAACAAAAAGCTTCAAAAAATCAAAACTAACGAGGGAGTGTTGTGGGGGATTTGGTCGTCATAATCTTTCTTTTTTTTTGTGCGCATTTATTCAATTTTTAGAGCTACTTCAAAGCTTGAGTCACTACTACCTCCAGATTGTATGATATATTTAAACAAACAAAAAATCACTCCAGAGAGAAAGGATTTTTCGCATGACATTGGAGCAATGCAAACGTACATGACATCTTCCGCTCGACTGGTATTGGTGTACTAATAACAACTGACTTTGAAGGGATGGGAAGATGGGTTGATTATTATTTAGAAAGAATAAAATGTTTCAAGTCATCGTGTCTTTAAAAAAAAACGTGCATAATTTTTCTTATACTATGTTCCACTTCATAACCAAGTTTTTGTATCATTACAACTGAAACTTCGATAAATCGTTTTGAAAACTTTTTGTTGGTAACATTTGCAAGTTGAAGTAAATTTCAAACAGGATGGATGTGAAATTCTTAATTTGGCGTTAAAGTGAATTACAACATAAACGCTCACTAAATTGTCTGTTATTCCAATGAGACTGGCTCCTTTCATTTTCTTTTGCATTCATTGCAGTCACCTAGTTCTTAAACACATTTATAAATTATTAGTTCTTTTTTTCTCGTTTACATTGTAATACAGTATTTTAGAATGACCTTTTAATCGACGATTCTCCAGATAACCACAATCATTACATTTGCACATCTAACATGCAATGACGATTAATTAGAACAGGCATGTCAAACACGCGACCCCAGGGCCACACGGCGCCTGCCACCAAACTGACTGTCAACCCCTTAAATTTAACGTTTCATTTTCATAAAAACATAATAAAACACTTTTATTATTAGACATTTTTAAGTTTAGATTTTAAATTGTATGAGTTTTTTGTTAAATTTTAATTTGTGCAAAAAAAGATGTGCATGTTAAGAATTTGTGTTCAGTTTTACCTATTTCCTCAAAATTCAGTTTTCTTTTAAATTTTGTTTTCTCCCTCTTAACAGCTTATCTTAGTTAAGCTGTTATATTTAGTGTAGACATGGAGGACGAACACAATCATGTACAGGGTGGTGAAAAATAAGCTGATTATTTTTTTTCTCTGTAACGTTAAAACGAAATGACGGTAATTACTTAACTTTCTAAATACTGAAAGAAAGTTTGATTCTTGAAAATATTTTACGTCATATGTGAAAAGTACTAGCGAAATGCCCGGCTTTGGTTAGACTCGCGCGTATTTCTAGTTCAAACCTAGCCCTAGCGCAATTAATGTGTTCAAAATTAAACAACACGCTTTCCCCCCCAGTGCAAGCGCAATGTTTGTTAAAAAAATGAAAAATAAAAAACAATTTTTTTAATTTATTTTTGAAATTATTTACAATTTTGTGATTCGGCCAATTTACGTGTAATTTTAGGTAGGTGTGTAATATTTCCATGTTCCCACCTATTGTAGTTTTCGCGACAGGGAAAACAAAAATAAAGGAAATGGCGAGTTTGGTACGATTGAAATTAATTCGCTCGTTCATAAATATTAGCTGAATGACACCCCCTTTTTGTTCGCAATATTGTACATGTACACTTTCCACGGCGTTTTTTTTTAATTTTACAGAATTTCAGGAGATAATGCAGTTAAATCATGCAGGGTTGAGTGCATGATTTGATAAGTTATTGATTGGCATACACTGTATTCTTGAAGCAGACCAAAGAAACATTATGAAACAGACAAAATTTCCAAGACTCATACTATCTTTCATCGTTTATATAGTTCATTTATTACATTTCGTTCTTAAGTTACAGAAAATTCAAATGGTTCAGCTTATTTCGCACCACCCTATACAAAGTAAATACATAGTCATTTTAAAAATTGTAGAAAAATTTCTGATTATTATAAAAACATGCGGTTTTTGGCATAATGCAAAATTTCGCTTATGCAGCCTGCAAACCAAATTGAGAGTAAAATGACTAATCTAGTAACACCTTCGCTCAACATATGTACATACAAATCATTAATCTGAGGAAATGTTTGTATAATTGATGTAATATAACCGGTAGACTGTTACACAGAAATGCTAATGCTTAGGTTTACACAGTGGCATAACATACAAGCTCGTCAGTAATACATTGAAAAGCTTATCTTCACAAACATGCTTACAAGCAATGCGTGCGTAACATGATGAACAATAAAATAACTCATACATCGAGGTATAACTTTGTTAGTCGCCCATGTTGTATGCTCGGTTTATACGATATAGTACATTGTAACACATTACATGAAAACCTGATAAACAGGTGAACTTTGGTTTTAGATTGGTGGGCGGAGTTTAGATGAAATATCGTTAACATACATGGCATATTTTGTATTTTCTAACTAACTTAACCTAACCTAACCTGGTATCTACACCCACAACACTAGGTCAGGTTAGGTTAAAAACATTAAAATAGACCATCTATGTTAACGATATTTGGTACTTTCCGGTTATAGCCCAGGCCCAGTTTGATGTTTTATTTGCTTGTATTTAATTATGGGTTTATTTTGCAGGTTAGGTTAGGAAAAACAAAGATATTTAAACGTACGATATTGTTTTGTTTTCTTAACCTACCCTGCACAATAAACCCATAATTAAGTACAAGCAAATAGCAACATCAGACTGGGCCTGGCTATAACCGGAAAGTACCCGATATTTTATCAAAACTCCGCCCACCAACCTAAAACCAAAGTTTACCAAACAATTTTAAGATTATGTACATTGGTTTCTTAAAAATTTTCTCTCCCGATTTTAAAATTCATTCCAATCAACTTCTTTGAGGGTACTTTTCTGTTAACCAGAGGCGCTAGTGGTTAGGCGTGGGAGTATGTCCGTAGGTGTTTTTAACTAACCCAGCGTTTATGGGTAAATAACAGTTTAGGTTAGCTGAAAAATACAGCTTTTAATAATTTATCATTGATCATAAAATTAACACGTTTTTTGTTTGCTTCACCTAATCTAAATTGGAACCTGTACCCAAGCGCCACAAGCGGCCTATCGGTTAATAAAAAAATACCGATTTTGAGATATACAAGCGCTGCTAAACACAAAAAACTCAGAATCAATAGAAAGTATCCAACACGTGAAAAAATTTGATAAACTGCCAAATCTTACCTTGGTGTTTTCAGGTCAAAAACTGTTGAAATTTAGTGAATTGAAGTAACAACTACCAAATACACTTGTTAACTATCAATATTTTAGCTTCATTTTTTTTTAACTATTGCACTAACATGTTTGACTTGTAAATTTGGTGAATCATTGCAAGAATACTTATAATCAGGTTAGCCTTGGAAGTTAAGAACGATCACATTGAATTTCCCCAATAGGAAACAGTCATTTCACAAAAACACCTCACCCTTGAAAGCTTTTATACCACAAAAATACTATAAATTTCCATAATTTAAATATTGATTTTTGAATTTGCATAATTTTTAAAGTTGTCAATATACTTTGAAACAATGAAGTAAAATACACAAATATAATTGATCGCACATCATAAAGAATAATAAACTACAAAACAAAAACAGCTATCATAAGAACAGGTGTCATAAGTAAAAACCTCAGTAAATTAAAAACTTGTATTGCACAGTGAATTTAAATTTTCAATGGACCTCATTAATATTTATGAATATCACACTAACAAGAAAATTAACAGGTATTAATTATGTTCACGTTTTACTACTTAAATTGAATATTTTCTTGCTGGATAGACGAGTTTGTCATTTCGTCTGTATAAAATGCATTAATCATAAACTAGAAAAAATGATCACAAATTACCACTCATTAACAGTCAGACTGTGTTGTGTTAACATATGTCCAAAAAATCCGGTCTCACATAGAAAATAAATAAAAAAAAATACCTTGAATTTGAAGGAAACCCAGGTGATTCATGTCACACGAACTGAAGCTCCATTCTTGTCGCAGACCTTTGAGATCAGCCATTTGTGGTTTTATACAATTTTGCTTACATCCACTGACCATTTCCATTGCATGATTTTTAATACCAGTATTTTTAATCCATTTTCACAAATAAAACATTTATTGAATAACGTCATGAAATATATCAACATCTGCGTGACATCACCTTACTTTTGCTAAATACCAAGAAAACTCTGTGCTTATTCTTTGCATAAATTTGCATATTTGTATTCACATTACATTGACACTGTTAATTTAATTATACTGTTTTCCGTATTGCGAATAACAAAATATTCTATTATACCATAAAATTAAAGGGCCTGGTGTGGGTGTGAAGTAACATTTTTACAATTTCGAGGAAAACAATTTTTAAAAATTTGAACTTGCCTTGCTATCTATGGGCTACTTCACACTTTTCGCATTAATATCTTTGCACATATTGTTGGTTTGCTCAAAATTATATGTTAGCTCCCAAACGCATAATTTTAACGCGTAGTCTTGTACGTAACACGTTCCAAAATAATTCTTGATGATTTTTTTTTTATAAAAATGTTACTTAACACCCGTTTACATCAGGCCAGGCACTTCAATTAATTTCACATTTTTGTTGTATTAATCAATTTCACTAAATATTATAAACTTCTTTTCAAGTTATTACCCACACACCACAGAATACAAGTCCTTGTCCAGGATTTTCAGAAAGGTGACAAAAGAAAATTTGTTAATAAAAACCAAGCTCGCATTTTAGCACGTTACTAAGTAGTAAATTAGTATGCACCGTACGTAAATAGACTTCCAAAAAATTTCTTCCGGATTAGCCAATTAGGGGGTTTGTACCCATTATACCCTCTGTACATGTCCCTGCAGGGTACCAAAGTAGGCCTATAATATTCTTCAGTTGTTTCTGTACCATCTTGATCTTAAAACCCTAAAACAGTCACATTCAATATCTATTGCCATTGCTAACTGTATTGTGAAACTTTTAATTTGGGGAGATACGGTTGTAATTAGCACATACTGTACATTGTTTACTTTTTGGCTTTATTACAAAAAATCACTTAAAAACTGCTTTAAAAATCTTTAGTGTACAAGAAGTTGCATCCATTATCAATTATGTAACTACACCTATGGAACTATTAAAACCTGCCAATCTATACTTACATTTATTTAAAGACTATTAAGTTTCTAAATATATGACATCTCTTTCATCAATTAATACCATATAGCTCAGGGCCTGAGTTACCACCACTAAAAGCGTTCTTTTTTTTCGAACTCCTTTTTGGCTTTCATTCAAGGTTCACTCACTCTACAGACACTAACATTACATTTGAGTCACCATTGCCAATCAGTTATTTTAATTAGGAGACGGGTTTCACGTGGGGACTCTCCATGTCTAAGCATCTCGCCAAGTAAACCAATAACCTCATTGCCAAACACATTCTTTATCATCTCATTTTCGTCATCCGAAAGCCTAATCGGGATGCGCCCTGTCTGCTATTTTCGTAGATTCATTTAATAAACAGTGTGGTTCATGGTGCAAACCATATTCAGGACACAAAATAACTTTCTTTGCACCTGGAAATGTCAGCTTGATTTATCTACGAATCTGAACCTAAGGTGTCATCTACCTCAGATGTAGGAACCGTAACGGCTGAAAATATCACCAATATCCTAAAACGAACCTTCAAAACTGTTAAGATGTTTGTTTTTTAATATGAAAATAATGATATAAAAAAAACAAAATAAAAATATCGATTCTAAAAATAATGGACATGATAAAATACCACCCTAGTAGGTATTGTTTTGTTACGCGTTTGTTACAAAGAAACTCCTTTGTAACACACTGAAAATGTGGTTAGGTGACTATAGTTAACTAATAAAATTAACCAGAAATTTCGACTAGAATTCATAATCTCCACCTACTGAATTGTCTGAAACTAGGCTCGGTAACATTACAAAAGTTGCATAACAGTAAATTACCATGCTGTGCGCGTGACATTAATTGTTCAAGATTGGTTTACTGCAAATATACTGTTTATCGTTGTACGAGTGTTCATATATTATCTTTTTCCATCCTAAAAAATAAACAAACAAAAAAAATTATGTTACACCATGTACAGAAAATCCTCGATTTATGCAAAAGTTTCGTATATATATCCTCTATTTTGTTCTAGATGATTGTTATACGCCAGAAAAGTTCGCTAAAATGCGAGTTTGTGCAGTGATACACAAAACTATAAGTGTCTGAAATGCTTAAGATTCGCCTATTTTGGTATCTGAAATTTAGATATCTGAAATTTTTGTATCTGAAATTTAGATATCTGAAATTTTGATATCTGAAATTTTGATATCTAAAATTTTGATACCTGAAATTTTGATATCTGATATTTTAGATCAATGCGAGGTTTGCATAGAATGCAACCCTTGTACGAAAAAGAACAAAAACGAGTCTTCCCTGTACAATCAAAACTATTTCAAATCTCTATTAAAATTCTTAACAAATGTCGATCCCCAGAAATGAAGTTTCATTGATGTACCATGACAAAAAAAAAGTACCCTGCAAAATAAAATAATAAAATCAGAATATATTCTTCAACACTAGTTTCGCAACCAAAACAAATATCCTCATATAAACATTTTGTAAAGTGTCAACATTAGTTTGCAAAGGTGTCAACTGTCACAATTCATCAATTTCACATTACTCAACAAAAAAACCAACATTCACAGAAAAGATTTTCATTAATGTTTAGTCACATACAATTCATAATATAATTTCATGGCTCGTTGCTACATTCAAAAGTAAGCACCAATAGTACCGCTCGCTTTAGGTTAAAGGTTCAGGTTAGGCAGTCGGTACAAGAAACAAATACGTAAATCTTAAGCTTTCTTCCTAGCGGGCAAAGTTAACTATTAGGTCATTCACTGTCTGATTTAGAAACCACATGTACATTGTCTCTTTTTTCGGCTGTCTCCTCAGTCACAAAGAAGAGTTTAACCTCGGTTGTTCTCGAATCGGAACAGTAGTCAGCATTCATCACTAAGTATATAAAAAAACTGACTTCTGTATCGCCATACAATATTTCATCACAACAGCCTTTTTTTATCCTCTTTCTCGTCAAACTGTTATATCAATGCCAAAACAAAATTAACAAACAATTCATTCTTTAAAACGTTTTTTTTTTAGTCATTCGCCAATTGGGCTTACGCGACTCGGTTATCTAATAAATCACGAATCCA
The DNA here is from genome assembly GCA_034695005.1 of Cryptops parisi. Taxonomy (NCBI): domain Eukaryota; kingdom Metazoa; phylum Arthropoda; class Chilopoda; order Scolopendromorpha; family Cryptopidae; genus Cryptops; species Cryptops parisi. The sequence continues at coordinate 16,765 of JAQIWH010000535.1, read as the reverse complement.
TATGGGTCACAGACACAAAAACTGATGACTAGTAAAATCAATCCTTAAATTATTCACGCCTATCATCAGTGTGCGGTATCTAGAGAAAGTTTTTTTTTAACAAAGAGTTAACTGTTTGGGTTTGAAATATAATAAATGAAGCCATAATCGCAAAACCGATTTAGAAGCTAAATCTGTTAGCGAAAAAATCTTTTAAAAGATTAATTTAACGCCTGAACGTGAACTTAACACTGCTTCCAAGCAAGATGTGCAGAACAAAAACATGAACTGTGGAACTGGTCCTTGTTTATTTATACTGTACATGTTGGTTTCTTGTACATTGGCCAGAAGGTTCGGTAGTAAAACAAATAAAAACTTGAATAACTGACAACCTATAGTCGATTTGATAGCCGAGCTTTACAGCAAAAATAAACCTGAATTGAATATGATATTAAACTTTCAAGATGACTTATCCTTATGAAACAATATGCACCTCAACACATATGGTATTAGACAATGTTAAGGAAGTAGTAAAGATGACAACGATGACAAAAATATTTCATTGTTCGTGAGGACGTATGTCCGTAAAATTATATGTTCATTATACAGGGAATCCTCGATTTATGCGAGTTTAACATATGCTATCTATATTATTACTTTTGGTGTTAAAGCACTATCTGTGTTACGTATGTAGCCTCTCTCAACAATGAACAAATGTTGCAAAGCAACATGAGTCTAAACACGGAGTTAAAACAGTGAACGTGGTTAAGAAGCAACATTAGTCTAAACACGGGTTGAAATAATGAACGAATTGAAGGGCTTATTTCTAAAACGTCTTAAATCCAAAAACATAATTTTTCAGGAAACGGATTCTTTTTATTCATTTGAGACTGCAAATAAACGTGGTTTTTGAGAATGCTTTTCAGTAGGAAAAGCATAAGTTTTTAGTCTTGAAAAGAACATATTTGGAATCAGTGATGCACAGATAGTTGTTAGAGCTTCTTATCTCAAAAAAAATTAAATAACACCTTTTGGAAATAAGCTCTTCAATTATGTGAAGCAACATGAGTCTAAATATGGGGATAAAACAACAATGAAGGAATGCTGCAAAGCAGCATGAGTTTAAACGCTAAAAAAGCATTATTCGTTGCTGTAGACGTAGAGTGAACAAATTTCGCTATTATGCGTTGCTGTAGATGTAGAGTGACACACAAGTGCTACTTCTAAATTTGCTATTTTCATTTCATGTACGCCATGTATGGCTGATCATCAAGGTTTGTCAGTTGCAGTTTTTCCATTTTATTGAAATTTCGATATGACGCACGCAGACTTTCGATTTAGGCAGGGATTTTGCAGGACCTAACTCGCATAGATCGAGGACTACATATACACGCAGACGCAATTACACGCGTATTTTCTGGATATCGGTATTTAAACCACAATTTCATGTTCAATGAACAAATGTACATTACATTACTGTATAATACAAACTGTATACTATACAATAGGCTTATATACAGCATTGTATTATATCATGACATATAGTATAATGTCATAAACATGATTATATACAGCATCAATGTTAATTATATTGTATAATGCTATGCAGTATAGTGTGTATACCGTATACACTGCAGTAGGCTATACAACGTATACAATATATTGTAATCGTATCATATACACTGCATACATGTAAACTGCAGTATACAGTATAATCAACATTAAATTTTATGATCAGGTGTTTGTGACAGTTATGATTCCAAAAAAAAAATGTTGATTTTTTTCAATGACAACCAATTAAATAGGTCAAAGATGTATAAAACGGGTTAACTGATGTTGATATGACACATTTCAAAAAATTGATACGAAATATCAATCTTTAGATGATCAGACTTTGTATAGCTGACTAAGAACATAAATTTCGACCTTGTTCTATTTAGATAAAAATGTTGGAATAGAACTGTAATGAACATTAAATCTCGTAGAGAGTTTTTAAACAGCTCATTAACATTCTGTTAGCAACATGTTTCTCAAAACCAAAGATGGAAAAAAATATACTCATCTTCGAACATGACTATTATTAACCACGAGTCATGTTGATAGATTTTGCTAATAAACAAAATCAATTTCTGTTTCAAACACAGTAAGTCCATTGACTTAGCTTTGAAATAATCTGGAAAAATCCATATGATTGGTCACTAACTCGAGGATATACCTATATCGCCCATGTCTTTGACTTTACATGGTAATACAAGATAATATCGTTAAATTTTTCCTTGAAACTTGTCCAAAAAATTAAGAAAAGTGGATGAAAGAAGTCTTTTGTTCATGGATTAACATTCTTCTATGAAAGTTCTTTAAAAAATTTTGAAATACTGCACAGCACCGAAAATTCAAACCACTTGCGCTGTTTTTTAGCGCTATATTTACCATACGCTCAAAAAGACTTTCGTGTAGTGTCAAGAATTTACCTTTTGTGCTAAATTTTACCACACCATTGTTGATTTTGGATTTGCTTATACAACCAAAAGAGACACACAAAAAACACAATGGACGTAGGATATAATGGATTTGTTTGCCTCGTCTGTTTATTTGCTCACAGTCCCTTAAGCCTTCTTGAATAACAAAAACAGACCACGGGACTTAAGTGGTATACCATGTTTAGTCTCGTTCTTTCTGTCGACATTCTATTTATCAATCTGCAGATATCGTTGAACTCGTAAACTTTCACTTGTTTCAAATGTCCGTCTATTTTGTTTCTGTCACTTACATGTTACCAAAAAATAATTCAATGCATGCAGACTTGTGCAAATCCTAATCATTTTCAGTGTGTATAAAGAGTGATCCACTAAAGTCTGGAATCATAAGCTTCTTTGTACAAGAAGACAGATCGTCCTCGATGTATGCAAATGTTCAACCACATGTATAAAACTCATACTCAGTATCGGCAATATCGACAGTATCGGTATGTGGCAATATCAACAGTATCGGCAATATCCAGTATGAACAAAAATGTTCACTATGGTTTTCAGACATACTGTATATTTAACTGTAATTTTAAACATCCTAAATAAATAACGCCCTGTGTTTTGTTAAACCCCGATTTGCTTGTTCTAACTGTGATAAAAAGTAGTTGACGCCGAGCCTTGAGAAAATCGTTTCATTCGGCGGCCGCAGTCCGCCATACGATTTAATATTGAAAATTTCATTTTAGAAAAGCTGTAGATTATTTCTTGTTAATTTTCTCTTAAGCAAATATAACATAAACTATTGTTGATAGGCGACACCAAAAACTTTCAAAGCGTGAATATTAAATTAAATTGTAATTTGTAATCTGCTTTAACTGTTTTGAAGTTGTTAAGTTTTTTGTCATAGCTAAGCTACTAGTTTATATATGTCTAGACATAGAATGGTTAATGTAAATGATAATGGACATTCTTTCTAAACTAGTCGTATTGATATGCAAATGCGAATGGTAGTAGAAAGCTTACGTAACTAGCCAAAATGAAAAGAATTTCATTTTCGTCTTGATTTATGATTTGGTTTTCCTTGAATTCTTGGTCGACTGAAACGAGTTCGAAACGCTACACAACGAAGTTGGGCAAACACGTGTTTGCACTTTAAGCACACCTTAACCTCCGAAATGCTATAAACAAGCCACTTCATGATAATGATAATATTAGTCATATTTCTATTTTAAAACACCTGTTTCTCGTGATATACATTTTCTAATTAATTCCTAAACAAGTGTCAAATTTCACGCAGACGCTGCAAATGACTTTGAAAAATACCGTTTGCATAAATTGAACGTTAACCCAATTAACGCAGACGCCCAGGCAATTAATTTGAATTTACATCTGAAAATTTATTTTTATAAAACTGGATTTAAAAAACCAAACGTTTCAGTGGAACATTTCAGTTCCTTGGGAACTGTCATGAACAAGTGTTTCATTGCTGTACGGATATTGATTGATGAGCAATTCCACTTTAATTCACACTTCTGGGCGAGCAAATGTCTGTTATTACGGATCGTGACACAATGCCACGTAATCACTATAATCACCTGCAATTTGAACGAAAAATCATAGTGTTCGAGATGAGACATTATGGATACAAAAATGAACGACTTTCAATTTGTTTTTCTTCATCGTCAAATGTCATATCCCTTTCTTCCAAGAACTATAGCTCCACTTCTTTGAAAATGGCTTTCGGCCAGCAAGTTGATCCATTGTTCATTGCGTTGTTGATGATTAATAATAGAGCATGACATTAATTAATTCATCTCTAAACTATACAGCAATAAATGAGCATCCCCGCCAATTTTCTTGTTTTATTTATCTCTACTTTTGTATGCGAACCACATAAGACACGAAAAAATAAACACAAATAATTTCACTTAACATCATCCCAGATGACGATGATGATGATAGATTTCTGGTTTCCTTCCCGCTACTTGTCATACGAATAAATTTATAACCAACGAGCTTTTAAATCCTTTCGAATCGAGACAAAACATTATGAAATATGTACTGTGTGATTTATAATGATGTCATTGGAAGGTTCCAAGTTAAGATGAATTGAGATAAAGCTCACGAAAATCTTCTGGAGATTAACCCAATGTGTTCATTAAGACACTTTGTACACTGTGACTCAAGCGTTGACGTGTAAATTTAAGCTGGGGTTGCAAAAATACGTGTTGACATTTTTTTTAATAATAATAACTAATCCTTTTTTGCAGATCTGCACTTTTTAAACTTCTAGATATAACAAGCCATTGATTTATGCGACGGTTTTGTGCAAATCTTGCATATATCGGTATATATGCAAGGTTTCCACAGAATGTGTTTTTATTTGATTTCCACAGAACCTTACACAAAATGTGTTTTTATTTTGTGTGTTTGTATTGTATTGTGACGTTTTAACTATTCCGTTCCGGGAAGCTGGATCAAGTAAATAAAAATAAAATAAATAAATATGCAAAAAATTGCATACCACAGCTCTTTCATGAAGTGACAAAATCCACTTCAGCATTCAGTCACTTGTGAATTTCCAAACAAAATAATCTAATAGCAAAATAATTGCGCATATAAAGAGCCCCATCTGGGAGGATTTGTCTTATTTCGGCTAAATCGCATAAAAAATTCAAGGCACAGTGGTGTAAAAAAAATATCAAACTTTGTTTAAATCGAAATTCGCATATGATATATTGTTCGCATGTGACAAAATTTTAACATTTAGCCACTGATGCATCAAAATCGCATAACTCTTATAATAACAAAAAGTTTCACCCATAACTAGCGTCTAGGAAAATTTTCTTGTCTCGTGCGTAGATTCAGAAAAATCACATTTAAGCAGTTTAATGAATCGAAGACTTTTTGTAATTCGTTATCATGAAGCTTTTCAATTTGACATTATTGTGATTTACAAAAGTACATTTGAATTTAGTTATTATTCACAAACATTAGATTCTATGATCATAACTATGAGTTAGAGATTTAACAAAAAAATTGTTACAAATTAAGTTACAAATATGTTAATATCAGATATTTGTTTCTTGCACAAACTGCACAAATTGCATGTGATATTTAGTAATGATCAACATCAAAATTTTAGATCAATTTAAAAATTCGATGTACACCATCAACATTATTGTAAAAATTCACTCAAGAAATTGTCATCATTGAACGAAAATTCAATCGAATTTTAAATGTTATTATTTTGTAAAAAAATTTCATTGGCAAGAAATTTTTGCAAGAAATTTTGTAAGAAATTTCATAAAACAATAGTTTGAACATAATTTTAAAGGTCATCAAAACATACACAAACACAGTCATTTGCTTCCACCCATACAGGAAAACAAAGCAATCACCTACATGATATAAAAGCAACAAATAATAGAAAAAAATTTCAATTGAAATTTTCAGAATTACTTACCTCGAAACAATTCAATGAAAATCCCAAATTGATAACCAATGATGAAATGAAAAATACAAACATCGCCAATCAAAATTCCTGCACATCAGTAAATTGCCAGACAGCAACAAAGTTTGCTATGGTTTGCTTTTGCTATCAACGTAAACTGATGGCAACATTCCACTTGGAGGCAATTCCTTCCCAACCACGTGAGGCAATTGCATCAGCGCCATTTGGTCCAATCGTGATGTGCGAAACGAGTTTCAAAGTGAAATGACACAAAGTTTCGCCTCTTGGTGTTTTTTTTGCACGCTGCTATTATTTCCCGTTTAACCCGAGCTTCTTTTAGCGATGACTTGCAATTACTAATCTCAGGTATCTTAAATTTATTTTTTGACGCTGCCCTCGATTCGCCGATTGATATTTTACTCCACTCAATGAGACCAAAATTAAAAGGTGCTTATAGAATAAGATCAACAAAGTAAACTCAATCATATCAATAGCAAACCAATACAGATACCAAGCTACTATTGCATTACATTTACTAGTACAGAATATGTAGAGTACAATTAGCCGATAATTTATGTATATGTACAGTTTTATATTTTTTGTTTTTTTATAATACAGTTTCATATACCACACTAACGTATTATTGGTTATTTGCCCAACCAATCATTGTCGTAGTTGTTGTTTGTGACGCAAGAAGATTCATATTACTTGACATGTTACTTTTTATTATTATCTATATTTAACTACAGAAATTTAAATTGGAGATCATGGGTATATATACAAGTTTATGTTAGTTACGGTTAGTTAAAAATAATGTGAAAAGCAAAGCAACTAACTTTTAAATATTCAAATTGCGTATACGATCATAATGCAAAAGCAAAGTTTATCTGTTGTAGTTTATTTTCAATAAAACTGAACTACTAATTTTCAACTAAAAAGTCACATAACCATACAACTTGAACTACCAAATTGTAAAAAAAAAAATTACAATGAAAACTAAACAGGATTTCAACTACAAACTCAAAAAAAATGAAGTAAATTCAAATTAATGAAGATTTTGCGTAGCAGTACAATCTACAACTGCTGATGATGAAACTGTACAGTACTATATCACGATAATTCATAAAACAGCTCAATTTGTTTTTTTTTTTTTATATTTCTTTTTATTATGATTAATTTTTGTAAACCAACAAAAAAATAGAACCTAGCAGATTCTAGAACCCAAGAGATTCTTGGGTAACTGTCCCAGATAACTGATATCTTTTACAATCGGACTTTTAGAACAAGGAGTACAAAATATAAGTTTACAATCAGTTTATAGATCACGTACAGAAATGAGCAATGTTGGTTTTGGCTTTGAGACAATCTCATTCTCACAAAACCTATTATCTAGAATCTCTTCTGTTCTTAGAAACCACCCCAACTTAAAAAATCTATTACCAACCCCTTAATAAGAAATTGCTTCTAGTTCCGAGAATCAGACTGTTAAAACCGTTTTCAGTGCTCCTAGAAAATGATAGCTTGTGTGTTGATTTCTCCAAGAAAAATCTATCGGGGCATCGAAACCTCGAGGCATAATGGGCTACCATCAAGATCTTAACGGTGTGTTAAAACTGGTTTTGGTCGTTGATGACATTTTCACTCAGTCGTTTCCTGTTCTCCGAGGTTGAAAACGTGCACTCAGGCCTAATAGAATTTTTTTATACACATCTCTTTCTTCACCTGTTCACCATGTGAACGACTTCATTAACTTTCCTAGTACACTATTTGCTTTTTCAGCCATTTCTGTTCAAGTGGAAGGCAGACAGTCAGACAGACCAACTGGTTCCATTCGAAACCATTAAATGTAGGTCGAAGTTGTCTGTTTACAGATGGCCTCCTCTCCAGTTTACTTAGCGCGAAGAAATAGCAAGTAGGGCGAAAGCAAACACACCACCACCGCCACCATCAATACAAAGGGTTAAGTTATTAGTCGTTTCCAAGTGTTACAAGGTGTATTTTAAGTCTGGGCCAACTTGGGTATTATATATAACCCTAAATCCATTACACGACAAACAAACCGCTTCGAGGTCCCTGCCAAATGGGTTTTAGAAATGAAGATGGGTCAGTGGTAAACTAAAACACAACCCAAGCATAAAAATAACTGCCTGAAAATGAACGCCTTGTTTCGATGCAAAATGAACATGCTAAAATCATATCCAAACTTTCTAAACACGTTTACGTAACTTAAACTCCACCTAAATATAATTACAAGACTTCGGGCAATAAAATGGTAAGTCACATATTTGAAATTGTTCAGGATAGCCGTTTTTCTGGTGAGAAACTCCATAGAGTGCCATACTGAGCGACAAGGTGATTCTGCCATTTCTGGAAAATCTAGGAAGTGGTGAAGTAACAAGCTAGAAACAGTACTGAGGAACAGTTAAACAGTTTGATGTAAAAATGTCATTTTTGAAAAAGGTGTATCTTAACGTTATATTGCCCGAAGCCCCTCAATTGAAAAAATTCACTACATGGATCTTCATGTTGTTTAACAAATTATCAGCTTAAAAATTGTACAGGGGTGAAAAAAAAACCATGGTCGGAAAAAGCAGCATGTTTTGAAACGTATATATGATCTAAAAATCAGATAACAAAACATTTTAAGTGTATACTCCAAAATTATAAACAAGACATGATAATTTTAATTTAGTGTAATATTCTCTAGAAATGCCGAGTTGAACAACTTTTATCTTTCTTGGGATAGCTAAAGATTAGACAAGGAGCTTGGTGTGTAACATTTGTGCACACTTTTTTTAAGATGCAAACAAAAACTTTTCTGAAAGCATTAAATTACTAAGTTTTAAACATTAAATTGCTCAGAACTTCAAAAAATGAAGAGAACCTTTCATTTCAAAATCTCAGACATACAAGCAGGCTTTGGTTTATGTTGTTTTCTTATACGCTACGCTACTTCATTAATATACGATGAAACAATCTCCTAAGACGCTCGTTATAAACCAGAACATTTGACTTATTTACATTTTTTCACATTTACTGTTATGCGATTTTGTGTAGTGGTGTACAAGTGATTAAATGGTGAATTATCGCCACTTTATGGGTATTTCGATATATGCGATTTTCAATACAGTTAATATTGTAAATTATATTGACAGCTTACTGATGGTTTCATTATGGAGTAGATTTATGTATTTTGTGTTTCTTGCGTTTATTATCAAACCTACTTGGTTTGAAAATAAACCCTTATGGTTTTCATTTTTATTATGCACGAGTGATGCATGGAACCTAAGTTCAGAATACATAATCACTAATTGCAATGAAATAATATATTTGTTTGTTTTCGTTTTTTTAGTGTTCCGTAACCTGTGGTGGCGGTATCAGAGAACGATTGGTAGAATGTATTGATGAAATAACAGATCGAGTGGTTTCATCTTCCAATTGTGAAGGAAGTCCTCCTCGAAGCACAGAAAGCTGTTCAGAAATGCCATGTCCTCAATGGAGCATTGCAACTGAATGGACAAAGGTACAGCGATTTGAACTACATAAGACGTACCAGTAATTCATAATTTCATAAATCATAATTTCAGATATCATAATCACGATTCACAATTTTTAGTGTTCTGTAACATGTGGTATCGGTACCCAAGTGAAAAGAGCTCTGTGCTTGAATGGTGACAATGCTACTGTTGCTGATGCACAGTGTTCTGGAATACCACCTAGAGTTGAAACCCGTGTGTGTACCCTACCAGCATGCCCTGTCCAGTGGTACAAATCTGAATGGACACAGGTAAAAATGATGCAACATAATTTATATTAGAACCTTTTAGGAGCTTTTGCTGTTTATCATCTAAGTTTAAAAACAAGTAGACCTACATTAGAAACGCTTTTAGTAGCACTGCTTTATAGATTTGCAGCGCTATCGTTATTAAAATAACACGTCATTAATTCTGAACGCTTTTTAAATTTTGTAACGACAACTTGGAATTGTGCTACTGTATTGTTAGTAGTATAGTATTGCAGCAAGGCAAGACCACTAGTTCCGGTGGTAGCTCACTCACTCCCTCACAAATGAAGCTAATATAAAGCGTATAATTTTCAAGTGCACCAAAAGTTGTGGCCGAGGCAATCAGCAGCGTCTTGTGTTCTGCATGGATAGTAATAGTAAGCAAGCAGATGATGGTAGATGTAGTCACTTGAAGCGCCCTCGTAACAGCAGAGGTTGCAACAAACAACCATGTCCATTTACTTGGATAGCAGATGCTTGGTCTCAAGTTAGTCACCAGTTTTTGTTACTTTTTTCAACTATGTGGTAAAATAATGATTAGTGTTAAATTTGATTTTACCTCTTTGTAGTGCTCAACAACTTGTGGCAAAGGGTTCCAAACGCGGAATGTGGTTTGCCACAAGATTAACCCTTATGGATGGGTAGACCCTGATCCAGTGAACACTGGTTGCGAAGAAAGAGATCGGCCTAAGCATATGCAAGAATGTAACTATGGCGAGTGTGGTCAACGGTATCACTGGCAAACTGCTGTCTGGTCACAGGTAAATGCTTATTTTTTCCAATGTTTATAATGTAATCAACCTGTTGTCCATACTATGCATTGTGGAAATTCAGTACGACCCCACTTTTCAGATTTCGGTTTTGCAATTAATTTACAAGATTTCACAAAATTTTCAGTTCTGGTTCATTATGTTCACTTGTCCTGCTCGTGTTAGCTTGGCATGCTCACACTCATCTTCTCAATCATGTTTTTTAGGCCTAGATCGATATCATGTGTGCAATAGAGATTGCACACATGATATCGATATGTGATAGTGTAAACATGTTATTGGACAGTTTTATACAGGGTGATTCGTTATTATCTGGCAAAATTTTACAAACTGGTAAGGGATAACAAAAAAAAAAGTTACATGAACCTCCAAAAATGCTTTGTTTGCGAGTTACATACTGTACTTTGGCCAAACTACAGTCTGTAACTCACAAACCAAGCATTTCTGGACATGACATGCAGTAGGTTAATATGAAATTTTTATGTTTGTGCCTCCTACAACCCTGTAACGATTTAACAGATAATAAAGAATCACCCCCTATATATACTGAATATATTCTCAAAATACAGTAATTTGCTTGGCTTTGGTGGAGGATTGGCGCCTAACCTTCCGGATGAGTGGAACCAAACTGTTATATGCTTTTCTCAGAGATAACCTTGGTGTTTTTGTATCAACACTAACAATAAACTTTGTAATGCATCATAGTGTTCTGCAAGTTGTGGCACAGGCGTGCAGCGTAGACGAGTCTATTGCAAGGACCGAACGACGAACGCTATTGCACCACGACATCGATGCACTAAAGAAACGCGTCCACCCAGGAAGCAGACATGCTGGTCACGCCCATGTAAATTGGTTACTTTTATGTTATTTTGCAACTTCAATTCATCCAGATCAACAAATTTTAACAAGTGCACTATTAAATCACGTAGGTGGAAACTCATCTTGTTTGGATATTCAGCGAGCATACAACATCCGATCTGATGGTGAATTCCAAATCAACATCAGAGGAAGAACCCTTGAAGTATTAAAAAAATAATACATATATCCTTTTAACAGCGTGAACGCTGGGCATTATTCACAGAAATTAATTTTGTTTGCAGCTGTATTGCACTGATATGAACACACCTTATCCCCAAGAATATCTCACGCTACCGACGGAACAAGTAGAAAATTATTCCGAGATGTATGGCAAGAGGTAATGGCAAATCTCATAAAATTGATATCACATTTATGTTTTAAAGACATGGATAGTTTGACATAATATTTTTCGAGGTGTTATATTTTTTGATGTTAATAGGTTGATAAATCCAGAGAGTTGTCCTTATAATGGAGCTCGTCCAGAAACATGCGAATGTGTTGATGATACAAAAGACGCAGCTGGTCTGACGGTTTTCTCCAAAATACGAGTCAACATTACGGACTTAAAAGTGATCGGTAAATTCAACATTCGTCGGTTTATAATTCCCATATAATAAGATGTATTGGAGTGTTTGATTCATATTGTTCTTTCATTGCAGCTAATGACTTCAGTTTCAGTCAACAATATTACGGTCACCCAATTCCATACGCTGAAGCAGGGGACTGCTATAGTATGGCTAATTGCCCTCAAGTAAGTTATTCGTATACAGTACAAGTAAATTTTTCCCAATTAGCTATGTTATTTCGGTTAACAGAACATTACACAACTTTATACATACCTTGAAAAATGGATGTACTTGTGATAAAAAGTCCTTTGATGAATATTACAAGTAGCCAATGTTGATCTAAGACTTGTGCTTGTAACAATCAATTTAATCTACATTATTACAAATAAAAACGATATACTCATTAGTTTAACTCTGTTTATCCTATTAATAAAATAGAAAACCTTCCTACTACTACTACTACTACTACTACTACTATTACGTGACTCTTTCTTTCTGCACCTGACATCTGGGTGGAACGTTCTGGAAGCTTTCATTATAGGACTTTTTTTTAGAAGCGCGTGCTTCTTTACCAGCGCCACCGTGTGTGAAAATTCCGAAATAAATACTCTAACTGTAACAAATATTGCTCAGCAATATGAGTTAAATGAATAAATAACTTTCCCGTCATTTTTGACGAGCTATTTACTAGTGTCATAAATATAATACTGTATGTTAAACAGTTTTATAACTGTTTAACTGTTATAAGCTTAGTTTATACAACTAGCTAGTATAACTAACTGTTAAACTGTTTTTATTTTTTGGTCTGTAAATTTTTACTCTGTAATTGAATTTCTAATGGTAAAAATTGTAATGATTAATGACATGCAATAATTTCCATTACAGGGTCGATTCTCTATTAATCTTCTTGGAACAGGGTTCGTCATCTCAGAGTCAAGCGAATGGACGGGTCAAGGAAACAACATTACCACCAAAATATTAAAAAATAAGGTAAAATGTTTACATAACAGTTTACCTAATGTACTTAGCGTCACTGAAATCGATTCCCACTAAGCTTATAAAGGGAGTCGTCGATTTATGCAAATTCTATATACTGTATGTGATTTTACTGTTACGTGGTGAGAAAAACCATCTCAGACAGTATCGTCATTAACGGGATGCGGACCGCGCCGGGTGACACCAAAATGGCTGTTTATTCATGCAATGTTTCAGCAGAAAATTATTAATTTTTAAGAAAAAATCTTTGTAATTATTTGTTATCATAACTACCATAACATTTTTTGTAAGAGCCAACTTAAATGTGTCTGTGTCAATATACCTACTGTACAAGGCTAAAAGTCTACGTTGTAAAATTGTATCTACTTACTTTACATTCGCGTTGGTATTATTCAGTAAGCTGTAGTGTAGCTATGCGCGGTGTTATGTTGGAAAGCCATCAAAATCTGTAGCAACGCAATGTGCTCGGCAGGAAAGCACAGCAAAGCTATAAGTAAACTACAGCACTGTATTAGCTACTAGAAAATAACCCGTCAAATGAAGGATGCCTAGCGTTATCGTTAATCCAAGCAGGAAAAGTTGTCCCCTTTGTGTGTTTGTAACTTGATAAACCTGTTTCTTTTGTCCCTTGGGTGTCCACGACTTCCCAAGTAGATCGTTCAGGTATTGTCAATTGAAATTTCCTGCGCTCGAATGCCATTGGATGGTGCCGAGAACCAACGAGGAATCGAAAACAAAGTCACTTTCGAATTTAATTTAAAAGATACTATTGTTATACAGGAAAGCTTAAGTGTTTACTTTAGAACTAAATTAACTTCATGGCAAATCGATGATTTAGTCACGTGGTGAAATTAAGTGGACTTTATATTCTTCACTAAGTTCGTTAATAACATTTTAGCAAATGTTGAGCTTTCTATAATTCGCATGCACATCAGCACATTACCGGTACGCTTTTATATAGCTGCACATCAAGGATTGACAGACATCATACATAGGTTACACACTGAGTACCACTAATCCTAATAATAGTGACGTCCCTAATCTCAGATGCTCATTATATGCAAGACATTTGTCTAATACGTGATCTTGTTTATTGGTGAACAAGACTCAGATACTTAAGTATTATTACTAAAATTAAAGTTCTGGTTAATTGATCGACAATATATTTGAAACTTTAAATTCATATAGAGTATAGCCAAACTATTTATTTGTTTTGCTAATTTTAAGGGTAGGAGTAGAAGTGATTGAATGATCTTGGACTCGCTGATTTCCTTCCACTATGTGTACACCAAAGTGTAGCACAATAGTGGTATTCACACTACAATTATGCACTTTACTTTTTTCCATTTTAATATATGCAATTGTAGATTTATGGTAGCTTTTCATAGAATGTAACACTCTTACAAATTCATGATCACCTGTATCAGTCAAATATATTTAAACTTACACATTTAAACCTATTCAAACTTTCACATCACTGATGAACGTAAGGTTTTATTAAATTCATGTTTTGAAGTTAAACGAACGCATAGATCGTCAAACCTATTCAAAATACAAATAAATTTTATTGAAAATAGCCAGCTTGAATATAAATCGCTTGGTTCGCTTTTATAATAATTTCAAATGTTTTTAACAGGACAAGGTGAGAGTACAAGGATCTTGCGGAGGATACTGTGGCAAGTGCGTGGTAAATGCGGGATTGCAATTAGACGTTGCACCACCATGAAAATGTTGAAAATCAAACATCTTCAAAGTAAGTTCAAGTTACGATAATCAGCATCTTAGAGTTATCTCATCAAAGATTAAACATTTGTGTAAAGGCAAACGCAAGAACTGTGTAATTTTAGGTGTAGTAATTCAAAGCAATTTGTGGACAACTGTGACGACAACTTCTTGCCAACCAGTTTTCAATGGTTGGGGAAGAAGCTGACGCCTCAGTTGTCAACAAATGAATTGCCATACCTAAAATTGCGCAACTTTTTGTGTGACAGGAAGCCTAAACGTGATACTTTTCAGGAATTTTAAGTAAACGAGGAATTACACTCTCTATTTGATTTCTCTATTTTCAGAATTCCTGCCAATACAGTGAATAACCAGAACAAGAATACGACGACTACACGCAGCACATGCCACCGTCTGTGTAAATATATATATACTGTATTTCAGTGTTTTTCCTGTAATCGAATTCCATTCCGACCATGACATCAGAAGCTACTACATGTATATAATAATGCAAATTGAATCTCAATGACTAATTTGCTCCTTCATCAAAAAAACAAAAACTATTAAAAAAAAATCATGAGGCTATAAACAAAATGTGTATTTTAAAACTTAAAACACCTTATTTATTTGTTATTGTATTATTGTTTTTATTATTTTCTGTGCCATCTTTTAATCCAAATAATCTTCTACCCATATTGTAAAGCGACTGCCATCTATAATTGTCATCGTTTCACATTTGTTTTTTGAAATGTCTAGTTGTAAAGATTACAATTGCCGCTACCGAACGTGCGTTTTTACGATTTTTAATTAATTCTTTGCGATACGATTCAATGTTAATACGGACCAATGATTGTTGACTTTTATATATACCGTACAAAAATAAAATGGTTTCACAAAAGAAATTTTGATGCAAAAAAAATAATAAATTTACTTCCATGGTATTTGCATCCATTAATAGAAACTTTTTACCTCATCCAAATACTGGTCATTACTACAAAAAAAAAACAAATCCCACTTATGATATTAAAAATATAACAGATAAACATATAACACGTTATGCTATTTACAAATGCTTACTATATAATATATACTGTATTATAAAAACAAAACACGACTCTACGCATTTTTCTAGAAAAAACATTTTTCATTGAAATAACCATTTAATATTCGACATTGAAAAGAAAAAAGCCGTATAGATGTAAAAAGTGAATTTCTGTCACGCCTTTTAGTTTTACAGCATTAAAAATACAAAAGTAATATGTTCAACGCTGGAATTACAATTGTAAATGTTTTTGTATATTAGCTACTTATCAAGTGCCATTTAGCTCTTAGCAGCTGTTTCACTGCCATTGACTATTAACTGATTTTAAATGTCAATTTTATCAATGTATATCTTTAATAATTATATATATTTTTTTTTGAAATGGTTTGGCTTCATCGATGTAACTGAGTATTGTAATATGAATGAGTTTCAAGCTTAAAATTGAATGTTGCTGGTCAATGTGTATGGATTGCAATGTAAGAGCTTATGTAAGCAGAAATATAAAGGAATGGTTTCTACAATTGGTTTGTGAGCTATATTTCCTCTTCACGATCAACATTTTTGCAACCTTTCATTTAATTTGATTTGAGAGTTTTGTTTGTTTATTTGTAAAGTGTGTTTGTTTGATCCAACGTTTTTGCAGTTGAGTTTGACTCAATTCCCGATATCTGAGAAAGATGAAATTTGACACAAACATAGTTCTTGAAACATTTGATTCTGTTAAATTTTGAAGGATCGATATCGAGTCAAATCTGAGCAATTGACACTTGAAGTTGATCCCACGAAAAATAAGACTATACAAAAAAAACCAGAGTTTCTTTTAATAATTTGTTCATGTAATGCCAAAATATTTTCTGTTATTTGTTTGTCGAATGTCACAGAAAACATTATAGTAGTAAAAGATGATTTTCAAAACACTTCATCTCAAATATTTTTAATACGTAATTTCTCTTCTAATTTTAACAAGTACATTAAAAATCCTTTTTAAGCATACTCTTTATAAACTGGCAGGCCGAGCAGAGGGTAGGCCAGTGATGCCTTTTGGCATAGGCCTACGATTTTAGAGGGGCCTACTTTTGATAGCCAAGAAGTGTCATGATTCGAATGACGTATAATGTCACATTTA
>JAQIWH010000534.1:0-46408 GCA_034695005.1 Cryptops parisi | reverse complement strand
TTTCGCTTTATGCGAATTTAGATTTATGCGATCTTTGAATTATTCGACATTCGATTTATGCGTTTCACATTTGTATGCGATTTTTGGTGTATTGGACTATATAGTATATTATCATAAACGTCTTTAAATGCCAGTATACGTTCAATTCCCAGCTCACTCACTCACAAAATCACAAAGTCACTCACAAGTGAAGCTAATATAGAGCGTATAAAAATAAAGCTACGGTGTGACATATAAAATATCGATTTTCTTCATTAAAAAAAGTAGCTACTTGAATGAAAAGTGGAAAAAGGAAATAACGGGGTATTTTACATACAACCTGTTCCTTTTCCAATTTGATTTTCATTTGGGTGAACACGGTTTTTTAAAAAAGTACTTTTCGAAATGAACAAAAGGGAAAAAGGATGTATGGTAGGAAAAATGAGAAAAAAAAATCCGTACCGTTTGTGTATTATTCGGTTTTGCCTTTTCACAGTGGCAGGTGCACGCGGGGGTGGATAGGCGGACATGGCGATTCGTGTGCAAAAGGCACATAAAAATCTTAATGATTGTAATCTATTTCACAGTCGGGGCGGACTGTGTTTCTTTTATCAGCACCATCTATCGCTCCATTACTAGCTTGGGCTTTCCCAGTGGTGGTGGTTGTTCCCTAAACCCATGAAAAATTAACGCTCGCCTCTTTTACAATGGACGATGGATTCATTACAACAAGCTATCATAACTCGTGTTTATTATTATCGAAAAGGTTACGGGACAACCAGAACCCCTCATTGAAAGTCGTACAACCAACAGTTCTGATGATCATTTTGGCGAATCTTTGTGCGATTGGTTGGTTGTTTTACGAAGGTTATTGTTGTTTTGCTAATTGCTTCGAACGTCGTTGAATGTCAATGATAAAAGTTACTCGTTTTCTTGATCGTTTTTTCGGCTCTCGTTAGAATCAGTAAGTAGATTGGTTGGTTAGATTTGGTAATGTCGGAAAATCTTGCAATACGTTTCTAAAATTCAGCAAAGCTTGGAAGGTTAGAATTGGTAATGTCGAAGAATCTTGTCATTTTCGAAACGTCAGTAAAGCTTGGAATTTCGACAATTTATCTTAGCAGATGGTTTTCAGTAGGGATTGGTCTTATTTTGGTATTTTCGCAAAATTTATCAATGTTTCGAAATCTTTGCCGATTTTTCTTGGTGGAAGCTTATAAAATGAATTAGAATAGTGGAAACTAGGAAATATTGTCAACTTGATGTTTGTTTGTTGTCGTTTTGTAAACAGCGTTTTTATAAAACTTATTTTGTTTTGAACTTCAGGACATCAGAACTTGATAAACCAATAAGTCCTGGTCTCTTTTTGCGGAATTGTACAAGTTTCAATGGTTCGTGGTTGTTAAAGTGTTATACATTGGATAGATAGTTTCCCATCAGTTATCCGTCGGAAGGAAAAAGACTGAAAGAGGAGGAGGATAGAACGGATTACTTGGCTGGACGCGCATGCGCAGTTAGCCTGTGATTTGAACATTTTGCTGGTTTACTCGCACCTGGCTTGTGGTTTCGGCTCAACAACTATCACGCACAAACAAAAAAAGCGTTGTAATAATATTACTATTACAAATAATAATCCACCTGCACGACGTCATATATGCGTAGGCATTAAGGTGCAACAAGGCTTGAAAAAGGATTGGGAATATAGTCGAGTTGTAGAAAGAGGGATGACAAGTTTTTTTTATATAGTAATACGACAGAACCACTTGGAGGAAATTCGAAAAGGCTTTCCTGTAATCATTGTTTGCACAATAAGAAATTGTGTTTTGTTTTGTTGTTGAACGAGGAAAAGTTTTCTCGAACAGGAGATATACTCCAGTTAAAGTTTTTTTTATATGTTTGTGTACCATTATTTGTTGGGTTAATGTGTTATTAGATCTCGTATTTTTGTACGTTAGCAAAAGTAGGGGTAAAGAAATAAATGACGTTGCTGTTAGACTTAAATGTAAATTTCGTGTTTTCATTCTTCCTTAATTAGTAATGATTAATATTCACGTCTGTGGCTTCACGCGTTGCAGGTTTATTATCATGTTTTTTTAATGATTTTTTTTCAACGTTGATGAGTGGGTGACTGACAGAATGTCATAGGGAAATAAATCTATTAGGCTTAATCATAGAGTTCGTGCTGCATTAGAGGCCATTTTGAAAAATGTTTCTTCTCTCCACTCGAGTGCAATTATTTTCCTCGACAAGAGCGGGTTAGTTGTTCTGAACCGGTTTCTTGTTCAGCTTTTATAAATGCAGGTGAAAAACCCGCTTTGTTAAAAACGTGTCCGTATATGATGAAGCTATTTTTTATTTTTTTATTATGTATTGGGTTGGAAATTGATTAATGATGCTTTTTGAGATTGGTGAACGATGCTCTTTTTGTCATGCATCTTACTCTTGTCAAGTTTCTTTGTAATTTTTAAAAGTGGAATCATTTGGTTGTCGATTTACTAAACCTGAAAGTGAGAAAATTATAATGCACGGGAAATATATAGTGAAACTTTCTACTTGAAATAAGTTGAAGGAAGAAAATTAACGATGTTGTATTATTGTTGCCCTAAAGGTGCGAAATCCTGTTTAGAACAGGCTATACCACTCTTGCATCTAATACTGCACGTGGGCATTGTTGACCTGAAATGTCTTAAACGATACTGTATTAGGCCTATACAGTATATTAACTAGAAATAAACTCAGTGGTTGGCATGGTAATCGCTTGCAGTCAAGAAGTAAATCCTGCTTTAGACTCATGTTGGTGATTAACTAACAATACTAATGCACGAGTTTATTGTTTAAAATTGGAAATGTGTGCACGTAATGAATCACGCACCAAGAAATTATCACGTGATTGTTGAAAATACGTTACAAACAGAATGATAAGACAATCTTTTTTGTTCTTGAAGCTATGTTAGCTATGCCGGATTTTTACAACCCTTTAATTTGCAGAATCTGAATTTTTTTTTTGCGTAGTTTAAATCGTAGTTTTTTTGTTTTGTTTTGTTTTTTTTTTTTGGCTCATAATCGGTCATCGAGGTTAGATAAATGGCTCATTTTATCTCGATTTTGATCAAAGGTCATTTTTGGCAGGCGTTGCTCAGGAACGTCACTATCGTTTTTAAATAACAATGCTTCGTTCAACAAACTTTTTTTTTTCAAATTTACAGAGAAAAATGTATTAATATTATAAGAAGAACGTTTTTGCGCTAGAAAAAGTTGAGAAAAGATGCATTAGATCGTAATCGCGGGGTATTTAAGGCGGCAAGTTAAACCCCGTCAAAAAATGTGGCTTCTATCTCAGTTGACTTAAAAGTCAAAGGTTGCCGACCGATGTTTTTGACCCTTGTGTTTGGTTCCTTATCGTATCCCCCCAACTACTGTACGAAATGCGAGAAAAGAAGGAAAAAGTTGTTAAAAGAACAAACTTGAACTTTGATGGCAGATAAAAACATCCCCAACTTGAGGATACGACACGAGTTTCAGGAAAATGTAGACAGATGGCGACACTGCATTCGAAAACTCGAGAGTTCCTAGCAAAGCTATACAGGGAAGCGAAACTGTTTGTTGTAGATACAAACACATGTTACAGTGTAACAGTTGCACCATGGTTGCACTTGTGTTTGTATCTACGCAATAAAAGTTTAGATATCCTATAAACAGTATTTAGTTTTTTTTCCTCTATTATTAAAATTAATAAACATTACTAAATATTTTACTGAATTTTGTCGTATAGTGATGCTTTACTATTTTGATATCAGTGTTTTTTTTTTATCATTTTCAAATATTTTTAAACGATGATTCGCAATTAGTGACCATTTCTCATCTAAAATTTATTATTCTGTGCCTTAAAAATGACACAAAATTAATGTTAATAAATTATTACGGAAAAACTTTAGTACAGTAGAATCCGGTTATTGATTACTTTAGGATTAATGCTTTTTGATAACAATAACCGGTTGAAAACATAAAACAGTGGATAAAAATACATTAGTGTTCTAGAACCTACTGATTATAATAATAATAACCGATTGATAACATTATCCGTCATTACAATAACCGCATTCTACTGCATATGACCTATGAAATTGAGGCATTAAAAGTATATATTCGAGCTTTACATTTTGTGGAAAGAAATGTAATATAAGCATCTGTACTGACGGAAATGAAAATAAATTTCGGTAATATGCGATTTTGATTGATTATCTAAAATAATCTAACCGAGTACGCACCATCAGGTTTGAGCTATGGTAAATGGCCCAAGTCGTATACACAGGTTTAGCTAAAAGCATAGATCGCATATTAGCGATACTTATTTTTAATTTCCGCAAGTACAAATGCATATATTTTTTTTTACACAAAATGGGAAACTTAAAGATATACTTTTTATTCAGAAATTGGATAGGCTATGCACTAAAGCTCACTCTGCATTACTATAATGAGTGGCATATCTGCATATACGTGGATGTTTAATTTTAATTCCCTTTTTTAGCGAGTTGTTGTGACAATTGTAAAATGGATTTTGTTTTTTTTTTTGGAAGAATGTGGTTTGAAATAACATTACAAAATCGGATTCTATTTTCTTTTAAAGTTTATGTTTTTGTGTTGGGTTATTGCTCCTTTCTTTTGGCTCCAAACTCCTGCTGTGATAGAGCTTTGCTGTGGATCTCTTCTTTAAAAAAACGAATTACTAGCCTTTTTTTTATATATATATATATTTAATGTGACTTCAGAATTACTGTACATGTTTAGTATTTAAAACCATTTTTAGTCGTTGTTCAAATTTTTCTTAAAAATAAATAAATAAAATTTAATCGTTGTTTTTGTTCATCAGATGAAAAAAGTTGCAACCTTTATTTGTTTAATCAAACATTTGTAATCAACGCGCTTTTTATTAAATTTATGTTACTATTAAAATTAATACAATTTATTTCATTTTAATTTAAATATATTATTTATAATATATTATTTGTTAAACAGTATCATGTGAGGGCAAGGGAATGTTATTTTCGAATGACAACTTTTTAGAGTGGTTTGAAAATGAAGCTGGTGAGTCAGCAAAAGAAGCGTTTGTTTTACTTGGTGGAAACTTAACAATCTACCTCAAGTCGAGTTTTAGAAGACACCTCAAAACTTTTTTGGGGGGAGAGGAAAAAAAAACATGTCCAAGATTCTTGTGTTTTCTTGAGAATGAAAAGTCATTGTACATGTTTTGTTTAGTGAAAAGCTGGCTTTTGTTTCGTCAGGTGAAAGGGTTAAACTCGTTGGATTTCTAGTCAAGTTTCCTTTCTGCTTGCATATATTACTACGCGAAAGTTGTTGTTGTTTTTTTCTAGTTCTTGACGAAATTGACAATCGTATTTGTATTGTTGTTTGTTTTTATTATGTTGAATGCAAATTTTTTTAATTAAAAGTGGTTTATTTTTATTTTTTCCTGTGGGGTATAAAATCGGATAATGTCGATAGTATAAAAATCGAGGTCTGTGCAAATGGTTTCATAATTACACAGGACGAGGTCGACGAAAGCATTAGAAGCGATTTATTCTCGATCGTGAATCAAAACAGCAATAAAATCGAGTTGCGAATATGATTAATCGTCTTCACAGAGTAGAACAAAAAAAAATGTATTTTTTTTCAGTCTAAGATGTTGTGTGTGTGTGAAAACAATTTCGATTTTTATGGCAATTTAATGAAAAATCGGAGAACGATTTTCCTAGAAAAAAACCAGTCAAGCGATATTTTTTGAAAACTGGGTGAGAAAGTAAATTACAGTATATACGAAAGTTGGTTATGTGGAAACATTAAATTATTGTGCAAATACAGACATAAGAAACGTCATAAATGTACTACGAGGGATATACCAAGTCATCTAGTGAACTATTATAAGTAATTATACGAGTATTAAAGGCGGAAAAAGTAAGTACGGTACTGTATATTTAAAGTATATATACGAAGTATATTTAAAGTATATTAGTAGAAGAGCAACGTGTACATATAGTACAAATACATTAAAGTATATTTTATTTTCAATACTTTAGTAGACTAGTTAGATTATTAGACCAGTTAGTATTTAGGTTTATTGTTGGCGGTACTTATATTGATCGGCATTAAAATAATCCAATAACTCACATTTTTAAATCGTTAACTTAAATTATTTTGGATTTTAAGCTTGAAATGTATACCAACACGATTACATGTGTTTTAAAAATTGCTTTTGTTGTATTGAGGGTTTTTTAATAAAGACATTTAGAGGAAAAGTTGTATAGGGTAAGTGAAAGTTTCGCTTGTATATTTGGGGGGGGGAGAACTATTATAGAGTTGAAGGTTTGGCTTTGATTTTGTGCTTCCTGTCCATTTCGATCATCGCGTTGGTGGTGGTGGACAAAGCGTTAGAGCCACCCGATAAGAACGACCGATGATGAATGACTAGGCATCGAAGGTCGAAGATTTGAAAAGCTGCTCGAGGTGGTGCACTCTCATTTTCTCAACAAGGAAAAGGAACAACCGTTCGTCACCGTTTTCAGGTGACGACCCTTTTGGGCTAAAGACACGACCCGGGGTTGTTCTTCCGGCCAGGAAGCGCGTTTGCAAGTGACCAAGGGGTCCCTCTTTTTCTTGGTTCCCTTTCCTTTTCCTTAAGGTCCCACGACCTCCGGACACCGGATGGACCGAGGACACTCCACTCGGGGACCTTTAAGAAGGGTTGGTCGGGTGCAAAAGTGAAAGGGACGGTCCACCAATTTCCTGCTTCGTCTTCGTCTTGATTAAAAGGAAGGCTTCTTTCGAGAAGGTAAAGAAAAAGGGTCCTGTCTCACCCACCCACATCCTGTCTCCTCGAAGCGTTTGTTTCTGATGGCGATGAATAATGTGTTGGAAGGTGACAAAGGTTGCTGGTCATATCGACTAGTAGAGATCCAATGTCCAGCTGCGAAGGTTTTTGATTGAAGATGAAAGTTTGGGATGAGGGTTTTCATTTTCAAGAAGTTCACGAGGTGATGTAGGGATAGGCATATTGAAGATGACCCTAAGATGAGTGTGACATTTACACATATGTAGTAGTGATTTGGGATATCCTGTTGGTCACTCGAGTTGGACCACACATCTTCCAAAAAATGTTCAATACCAGATGTGTGTTTTTAAAAAGTTTTTGAAAGGAACAAGGCACATAGTGTGTAAAGAGTAACCAACTAAGTTTAAGCGATATCAGATCGATAAATGTATACAATACTTCACAAAACTTTGTTATCCATTGATATGTCGTTGGGTACGTTGTCTAAGTATGTGTACGTTGTGTACAAGTTGTCTCAGAGTGAAGTTGTTTTTTGTTAATTCATTTTATTACAAATATAGCATTATGCATATCTACTTCTAGAATGTTTTCTATATCTACTATGTTATCGCAATTAATAAAATGTTTTTAATGTCTTAAATGTTTTTTCTCTTGTTTTTTGTGGGTAGGTGTTTGTAATGTCCTATCGCTCTCTGTGAGCACAATAAAGTTTATTTAAAAAAACAAACAACTTTTTAAACCATTTTTCTCAAAAAATTATGTTGTCTGATTTTCTCTCAAACATAACATTACGCTTATCAGCTTCTGACCCATTTCCATGGTGTTTCAAAAAATAATTAAAGGGCTTGGTGTAAAAGAGTGTTAAGTAACATTTTTGTCAAAAATGATTTATAAGCATTTTCGAATGTGTTATATGCAGTTCCACTTTCCTAACAAATGATTTTGATGAAAGCAAAGATATTAGCACAAGAAGTGTGTAGTAGTCTATAGACAGCAAGGCAAGTTCAGATTTTTAAACGCTTTTTCCTCGACATTGTAAATTTAACACCCTTCAATAAATGTACATTTCTAGACATTTATTTAATTAATTAATTAACTTATTTATTTAATAGTAATACGTTCCAAATGGAACAGACAATCAAAACAGATATGAACAACATATAAACAATTGATGAGAGAAACAATAAAATAAACGAACAAACGAACGAACGAGGAAAATATTACAAAATAGTTAATGCATGTAAATATGGGATGTATATTTTTAATTAAATATATATATTAGTTTTATGTTGATATATTTTTTTAACAAAAAAATTGGCCAAGATGAATATGTTATATAACACCTGATAAACATAACTTATACTATAGATACTTAATTTAATTTTAATGTATATTAACATTTTCATATTTGTTGAAACATAGGGCAATTTTTTTTTTAAATGATGAAAACTGTACTTTAGTCAGTGCTTTTGTCACGAGAGTACAATTTGGTTCAATTATTAAATACATCATTTTTCTCGACAAAAATAGTTCTCACCTGCAAAAATAGGGAGTTCTATGGAAAATACACGGTCACGGTTGACAGAATATGTTGAGGGGGTCCTCGTATCACCTCCATTCTTCTTCTCCTGCAAAGGCCTAGTTTTTATTCATCACCTGCACCGAGGCCTATCTCGTTACATACCATAAATGACTCCATTTCGTCGCTGTTCACTACTCTACTTTTGGAATAAATACAAACCCCTCCTCTATTCATCCTTCGTCACTCTCTCTTTCTCTGCTTTTCCCCTTTGTGACCTCGCGTGGGAAAGTTGATCCCGGGTTTTCGGAAGCTTGTTGCTATTGCAACTTCCTACCTATGGTTCATACTACCTTAGTAGTAGGTGAAAGAGAAAGAACAGGGGTTTGCAATTGAGGGACCCATAAGAGAGAGGGTTGCTCGTTCGCTTTTATAAATCTTTACGTTTCCTGCTTTGATTTTACTTACCAAAAAAATAGTTCTCTTCGTGTGGTGTACTGTCTTTCTTCACGGTACGCTGTACAGAAAGTGCTAAAGACCTGTTTCGTGTATTTCTTCGTATACAAAATCTTTTATGTACCTACTACAGTATATAGGTTTCAAGTTTTTTGTCTCTATAGTTTCACGACAAGGGAAATAATCGAACAAACAGTTTGTTGGTCAAGAGAATCGTTTATTAATGAGGTACGTAACTACTAGCTTGAAAAGCCCCACGTGGTTATTTGGAATATTGTTTGTTGTATCACATTGTACGTATTTTTTTCCTTTTTGACAATTTTTGGACAAAGCCTTTGAATTTAATTTTATCTTAGGTTAACATTAAATATAGTAACATTAGTATAGTAATTATTAAAATAGAAATAATTATTTTTATTTACACTAATTTTTAACCATCTACGAATAATTTTTTTCATATGTGTGTATGACGACAGGCTTTAAATCCACGGGGTTTACCACAGCAACGTGAGTACAAACAATGATAACCAAACAATTAAAAATTACACACTAAGTGTGCTTTGTCAACGACTTTGTCAAGTCGTTTTCTCACTCGGTAAGTTGGGTAGTTCCAACGTGGAGAAAGATATAGCTCGTGGAATTATTGATTCTCTTGTCGCATTTCTTCATCATCTTTATTGCTAGTAAATCGTCTTACTGTGCCGAGGTGTTGTTACGTTATCTTATTAAATTAGCACCCAGACACGGTGTCTTTGATCTACCGCCACTGCTTTCTAATTCTTACACTTTGAACAACAGGCCAGTAATTGACAAAATGGCCGACACATTTGGAATACTGTACCGAAAACAGTAGTTAGTAGACTACTAATACTAAAGTTATTAATCCAATCTTTTGTTAGAACCTGTACACTCAATTTGGATTTAATTTATCACAAATGTAAACTACGCTAGGGTATTGTGGAACCACAAAGAAACCAGCACTTTATAGGTTGGCTGAATTTCGAAAGTGACAAAAAAAGCGAAAAAGTTACTTCCACTTGGACTATTGTTTACATGTGTGAATTTTTTGTTATTTCTTGGGAGGGGAAGAAATTGTTGATTAGAAGATGTGTAGCATGGGTGGGTAGGTGTTTATTTGTTGTTGGAGGCTCTGTTTCCGGGCGAGTGGGCGTTTGCTCATGCGCAGAATGCACCGAGGGGATCGATGATGTCGTCCGTTCAAGTTCTCCACCCGAAAGTTTCGGAGTTTGTCAGTTGAAAAGGGGAGGAAGAAAAAGAAGGCGAAGAAGAAAGGGGGGGGAGAGAAAAGGGGGTGTGGGGCACGGTGGGTGTATGTTTGTGTGTGTGTGTGTGTGTGTGTGTGTTGAGCGAAGAAACCCTCCCCTTTTCTATGCAACCAAAGGATTAATTTTAATTACGGAGGAATTTCAAGTATGAAGCGTGTGGCGAATGAGGTTTTGTTTACCGTTTCCAAGTGGTAAGATCCGCGACGTGCGATTCCACGCGTGGAATGCACGAGCCCAAGTGCGACCAATTACCTGGGGCTCAAGGAAAATGGGAGGCTCGAAAGAAGACGATGATGATGACGACAACAACAACAATCAACAACAACAACTTTAGAATGTCGACCATTCTGGAACGTTGCAGCTGCTTCTAACTCTCTTCTGCTGAAAACTTCCTTTGCCAAATCTAATAGTTTCTTTGATCACTTTGAGGACTTTTGTTGAGCGTTATTCTCGTCAGATGGTGTTGTCTTTAGTGTCCATCTAGTAGCAGGTTTTGGAATGAATCGCGTTTTTAGAAACGTATTTCTTTAAGAAATATGCATGTTTTCACGACTATTATGCGACAGTGATTCGCAAAGTAGGTACTTTTGTCGTATGTTTTTAAGGTGAGAGGGCTTTTCAAAAAGTCGTTCCTTGTTTTATTCCTTTCGTGTGCTAGTGATTTCACTAGTAGAGGCTTATTTAGGGAATGGTAAAATCACAGTTGAAGCTGAATATGTAAAATGAGTGAAAACAAGTGAAATCAATATTGAAACTAAGGTTCAACTTATATTTGTTTAGTTTTAAATACCGGAGTATTAACAGAATTTAACGATTTTATAACGTAAATATTTTAACTATATTTAATGTTCTAGTGAAACATTTAGGGATTTGCCATCAGGAAGGAGAATAAAGATTAGAAAACCCAATAACACTGTCGACTTACTTTATATTTTGTCAGTTTATTATTTAATACTATAAAAGTGGTTAGTAATAGCTAAATGACAATGACATTTCACTTGCTTACTATTTTTAATTCCAATAACCTACGAATCGATAAAATGGTACATCGTTTAAAAAAACAACAACAATAAAACAAATCCTTCATTTTAACTTTCATGTAATTTTTTTCTGGCGCTTGTGTCTTTCATCTCGGTGCCAACCATCAGTTTCAGCTCTTTAGTGCTCACTTTTTTTTAGGTGTAGTAAAAGTGTACGCGCGTGCTAACGGCATGGGGGTGCAGAAAGGGGAAAAAGGAGGAAGGAAAAAATAGAATGAAACGAAAAGAGAAGAGAAGAGTGGGAGGGGGGTAGAAGATGTTCTCTTTGCGGGGGCGTCGGCGAGCACGAGTCCTTTAGACCACGATAAAATGCGCCGACGAACGGCGGACCGCCGAGGCGACGGTGTAATGAGGCATGCGGTCTTAAGGCGCATGCGCAGCGTGAATGCAAATGCCTCGCCATCCTTTTGCAACTTCTTTAACCCTTTCACCCCGCGTCGTGTCGCCGTCGTGGCGCACGTAGCTTTCGTGGCCGCCGGCGACCCAACGTTTCAGATTTTTTTGTGTGTCTATGTGTGTGTGTGTGTGTGTGTGTATTTTCACTCACACACCAAAAACCATTGGTGGGTGGAGGTTCATTACACTTGAATTGTTGTCATTGTTGTTGTTGTCCTCGTTGGTCGTGTTATGTATGACACGTGTTTGTTGTTCTATTTCAGAAGGAATGACAATGCGAGAAGTAGATATATCACAATGTTCAGTGTTACCCACACTTTAGTCCAACTTGGCATTAAAACTTTCAAAAGGCATTTTTGTACCGAACTTTATGGTGTGTGGAGTCTAGTCTAGTGGTTGAAAATTACACACAATAGTACTGGGTATTTATATATTTGTAATTTGCCTAAAGTAGTCTTTATAATTGAAAGGTCTGGTGTATGTAAGAGAGAGTATTTTTACAATTCTGAGGAAAACACATTTAAAGATCTGAACTTGCCTTGCTATCTTTGGGCCCCGGCACATTTCTTGCACTAATATCTTTTATTGTTGTTTTGCTTCGTTTATTGTTTTGTTTTGTTCTTTTAATTTAAGTTGTTTATTGTTGTTTTGCTCAAAATTATGCGTTAGGAAGGTAGAATTGCACTTACCACATTAAAAAATGCTTCTAGGTCATTTTTGACACAAATGTTACTTAACATATTTTCCACTACGCCTCTCAATTATTAGGTTATATGTGTTACCGTCAAAACCCGAATTACGTTAAATCTTACTTTACTAGTCAAAACCCGATTATCTTTAACCACTAAGGTTAGTTAATCCGCCGAAGGCCGGCAAACGGTCAAATGCCAGTTTTTGAATCGACCAGTTAATTTTAGATTTGACTAGTCAAAACCAAATTTTAACGTAATTCTGGTATGACGGTAACATTTATTTTTTAGAAGTGCATTACGTGCGTTCAATAGGACGTTTAAGTAGATCAAACGATGGATATTTGGTTTCTATCACTTAACGATTTAGTACAAATCGATAGTTATAATTTGTACATTTCAGTGTTACACTTCAATATACTGTAATCTTTTACGTACCGTCACCTTTATTATATTTTAAGATTATTAACGTAATAGTATACGTTCTATTTTTCTTTCCTATAAAAAAAAAAGTAGAGAACTTTATCGGGTTATGATCAACTTTTTTATTCTTGGCATTAAATTTTTTCTCTACTGTCATCAATTGACTTACCCCGTCAAAAAAAATATCCATAATTTAAGAAAAGATAGCTATAATAATAAAAAAAAAAGTTGGAACCGCGTTTTCATTAAACTCCAGAATTTTTCGTCGACAACCCCCCAGTTTGTTAGTTTTATCATCTTCTTTGAAAGGCTTTTATCCCACTTTGTTTTCACCCACCAACACACTTCGTTCGCACTTCTCACGTTATTGCTACTCTTGATTATCGGTGAGTGCCTGATGATGATGATGATAATGGTGGATTCTTTTTATCCCCTTCTTTCTTTTATCCCCATTTTTCCGTGTTTCTATCTTTCTTTTATCCAACTAAAGAGAAAGAGACACCAACTGCCACCTTTCATCATGTTCTCCCCGCGCGTGCTTCGTCCGCTATTAAGTCCAACGTTATTCGCCTTTCTTTGCTTATTTGCAAAAGAGATGCTCTTTTCGCTTTGTTTTGTGTTGTTTTTTTTTTGTCTTCTCGTTCGCTGTTAAGAGTAGTGGGAGGTAGGTTTTCTTCGATGACCTTTTCCGACCCTTTCCACGTCGTCGGCTCCATTGGGACCCGAGACTCCATTTCCATTCAGGTGGACTCGGGGGAACTTTTTCTTTTTCTTTTTTAAAAAACTGTCAAATTAATTTGCCAAGCGCTTTGCTCGCCTTTCATCCGTCTCTTTTGCAAAACTTAAAACCATCATGTCGGTCGTTGTTTGTTGTTATTGCTTTAAAACTGGAGGGGATATCTCACTTTTTTCTTCTTCTTCTTCTTCTCTCTCCTTTTCACCTCTCCCAACCATTTACTTTTCGCCTTTCATTTTCATCCTTTTACATCATGTTTTACTTCTCTCATCTTTCTCCACCCACTCACTACTTTTAACTCTTCCTTTACCACCAAAACCTCTCTCTTTTACCCTACCCTCTTGATGGTGTTATTGTGCCAACTTTAAAATGTCAGCTGTATGTTAAATTTTTTTTTTCCTCAACCCACGACGCGTTGTAACCGTTTGTTTTCTTCTTATTTTAATGGAAAATGGGAAAAGGGGTTGAGGAAATGTAGAACGAAAGGGATAGGATGATGGAGTTAACGCACAAAAAAATTGGGGTAAAGGCGCGTACTAGTGCTATCCCCCTCGAAAATTTGCATGGGATATGGCGTTTTGGGAAGTTGTACCTTAAAAGCCCATTGTCACGACATGACTTAATGAAGTCATCTATGGAGTAAAAGCGGCGCGTGGGCGGTACACTTAATGGAGGCAGATGTTGCGCCTTCCATAAATATCATCCTCTTTCCAGGTGTTCGTGTTGTTATGTCGTCGAGTGGACGGTTTTTTTTAATGTTTATAACGTTGATGATGGTTTTAGTATGTCAACACACATACATAGGGAGGTACCAAAACCCGCTCTCGCTACTGCTCGTTCGTTTGATGAAAAATTTACTTGTCACTCAGTTTTAAATATGCATAGGTTGGACTTTAAAGAGAAGAAATAGAAATCTATCGAAGGTCGACTACTGCTCGCTGTAAGCGTTTTTCTTAGTAGATGAGCGAGTTGGTTTTTTTGCTGTATGTTGCCATTTTTGATGAAATTGTTGAAAACCTTGATTATTGGATAGGTTGAGAAAAATTGTCGTGATGTTCTTTCATAAGTACCTGTGATCTTGGGAAAATGATGAAATTCAATCTAAGAAAAACGTCAGAATGTTAAGGTCGAATAGACTGAAATTGTTCGTAAATTAATTCTTAGTTTCTACCTGTTCGATATCTTTAGATGTTAAATTATATGAACATATACATAAAAATGTGTACATGTGACAAGTAATTAAAAAAACTGCGGTTTTTGATAATATATATCCTTTTTTGCAATCTCATCTCCCCTGAAACACGTGGAAATATATTTTTTTGCTGAAGTGTGTATTTGGACGAATCAGTTTTACCACTAACAATGAATGGCTGCTCACATAAACTATAAATAGTTAACTATGCATCAAATAAATACATTTATCTTTGTGTGCAACATTGTGTGGTTGGTGTCTTAAACAGTAGGTACTGGTATATCGTCAGCAACACTTTTCGAGAAAAAAGAAAATTCGTGAGACAAAATCTCAGAATTGACTGGTCATTGACTTGTCTTGTAGTAATTTAGTATATATGCTTACAAAAAGTAGAAGTGGGTTAAAGAATTCATAAAATACGTGATTTTTGGTCTGATTTTTTTTTATATTATGTTTTAACTTAAGGGAGGAATCGATACTCACAGAATAGAGAAGTGTTAAATATATGAACTTAATTGTACTATTTTATTTTTAACTCTCGCTGCATGGGATTCTTTCACCCCATTGGGTAAGGTGGTGTTCTCCATTTCGAACTTCTTTTCCTTTGCCTTTTTCTTTTGGAATTATCGGTGGAAGAAAAGGACCCCGCGTATATACAGGCTACGTCTCACTCCCTGACCTTTTATGTGACTTACAAAGGGCCCCTGTTTCTCAGGGTCTCTTTTTCCGGCCCTCCTGTGAATAGCTCTGTGCAGAAGACTAGGGGAGTCTTCGTATAGTTGCTCATGCCGATCTTGAACCCACCTTTACAGAAGCTCTCGGAAGGGCAAATGGAGTCAAAAGACGATTTCGCAACTTAAAAGGAGGGGTTCTAACCTTTTTCCCTATACGCTTTGCCTTCTTTAATAAAATAAAAAAAAGAGGGGATGACAACGACGAAAAGAGGGTGTTTTTGAAATGAAACGAAATTACGGTTGGCACAATGTGAAAAAATTAGCAACCCCATAAATAGGTGTTAACTTTCAGTGTTCCTTTTCAGAAATAAGATGGGGGCAACTTACGCACACTGTGTTTGGTCCACATTTGCATTTAACGGGGCTTTTCGTTGAGGGGATTTGAGTCGTAAATTTGATGTAGAAAGTGAAGGTTATGTGTTATTATTAAATACGAATAGAATGGGGAGCACTTGTCTTCTCAGGAAGGTTGAATGTCATCGATGGTGAATTTGTAAAATCGCACGGATTTACTATTCTTTTCTCCTTTTCACCCTTCTTTGTAAAAAAAATAACTGTAGTGAACTTCGAGAAAGTTGAACTTCATAACTTAAATGCTGCATTCATTGATACTTTGTGATAGGCATTGAATAAGTTTATAATAGGATTTTTTTCTTCACTGTGTTAAGAATGGTATTGATTTCTTTTATGGAATTGTATTGAAAGTAACAAAAGAACTCTTTAGCTATGGAAAATTTTAAATTTGATTTAATTTTATAAGTTTAATCTATATTAACAGATTATATTTACAGGTGATATTTACTAAACATATTTTATTTAAACAAATTACATTTGGTAAATTTAGTCACTTTTTATTTTTAAAGGTCGCCAGACACATGCAATTTTTTGCGTGGCAATTCAATTATAACTAATTGTATTTGTGAATATACAAATTTTTCTCTTAGTTCACTAAATTTTACACCATTTGTGATGAAGCCAAAATCATAAAATTATAATCCAGCTCGCTTTGTAAAGGCCAATCAGTTTTCTTTGGTTGAACAAAAAGTTGACGTCACAGTTGTCCACAAATTGCTCGAATTGGCAAATTTTACGACTACTGTATAAGTAATTTAGTAAGATTAAACTTGTAAAATAATTTTTAAACATACTGTATTTCTATTTTGTTAAAATAGATTGAGCCATTATACTGCATTTAATCAGTAGTTTTTAAAAAAATATAGTTATTGGTTATATTACATTAGAATAAGAAATTTTACTATTGAATTAATATGTACTGTATAAAGTACGGTACGTAGTTCACGTACAACAAAGCAGTATGATATCGCATATGAATGAATTCATTGTCTTGCTCGTGCAAAAAAAAACAATCAGAATAAGTTTGTATGCAAACAATTCGTTATGTAACTCCAAAACCAGTTATACGTAAGATTTTGCGCAATAGTAACAAATAAAAAGGGTGAGGGGGGGAGATAGAAAATGTGGGATGAAAGAGTCTTTCAAATATTCATGGTCCGTTTGTGTATTTTCGACTCGGTAAGAAAATGACGAATGACTTCCCACCCATATTCCCTCGATATTTCTCTGTTCTTTATAAAGAAAGCTGAAAGGGGTTTTTAAGGGGGGGGTTACGTCCTTTGGCCCCCTCGTCTCGATCTCTGAGGTTTTCAACTCAATGGTCAGTTCGCCTTTTGTGCCCTTACCTAACCGAGAGGGTCTGGGGTCGTGACCCATGGCCGTGGCGAGTCACCTGAAGTAGATCCAGGAGCCAGTTTTGATCAAAAGCCATTGCCCGAGATAGGGATAGTGTTGAATTGTCCACCTCGACCCTAAAGTTAGAGTGGACAAGAGTTTATAGAGACGCTCGGACTTTGCAATGACCCCTTCTCAAAACTTGCCATCTCTATAGCAGGGTTTGGATGTGGTTGTGTAGAGATAAAGCTTATGTCAACGATCCCTGAAAAGTCGCAGTATATGTACTTGATACAGCTGACAGATCAATATAGCCTTTTGTATATTAAAGTTTGAGAAAAAATAATAAAGCATGTGTAATATGTCACGAAAAAGTCGAGTCACTTTATATCGTAAATTGTTATTAAATTTATGAAGTGTGGGATTTGACTTGGCTATTCCAAATTATCTTGAAGGGCTCTTGGGGTTTATTAAATCCTTCAACTATTGATTCCATTCGAGTGTTGCACTGTTTTGTTTTTAATCTCGAGTCTCTGAACCGAAGTTCAGATAGAGATTTACAGTCCTACTTGAAGTTCAATAAGCTTAAGTTTCTCTTTAGTCAATGTGGATATTATTATTATTATCTTTCGTCGTTCACGTTAGATTAGGCTGTTTTAGTGTTAGGTCAATATTGGATTTTTTACCCCACCGACTTCTTAGTGTTTTCATAAACTTGACTCTGTTCTAACGAGAAATTAATTTTCGGTTATCATTAAAAATTCATCGCAAACAAGTTTGTATTAAGCCGTGATTCATACATCTAGTTTATCGTTTTATTGTTTATTGAACACCAGCTTAATGATAAACAAACATGACCAATTTCGCATAAAAACTATAAAAAATCGTTTTCAGTAACGCAGTCGTCATGATGTTTAAAACAAGATATTTTTGTAAAACACGTAAACGCCAATCTTATGCACATAAAACAATACAGTATAATATAATTTTTTATACAATGTGTTGTTTTATACAATTTCGGGTTTTCTTGTTTATGTATGACTATACGATACACAAGTATCAATTCATGCTATAGCACCTCAATATATTGTTTCATTTATTTACATTCACGTTGTTGTGGTTATGGTTTGCCTTGTGTGTTTTTGCGTGTTGTCACAGAAAAAGTTTTCCACGGACAGAGAGAAATGGAGAAAGAGAAACTTGCCTTTTATATTTTATTTTATTTATTTTATTTTTTTCATTTCACAGTTCTTTGGATAGTTTAATTTTCATAAAAAAATAAAAATTATTGTTTTTTTTATATACAGATATTCTAAAATATTTTATACAATAGTATATTCGTGTACAATTTTAAAGAATTTGTATGTAAACGAGATGTTTCTGAAAAAAAAAAACAATATGATATGCAAAAAATTATTATACAGTTTTATTATTATATGTATTATAATATTGTATAAAAAAATACTATTTTTATACAATATTGTCCTTGTACACTCTTTGAGACGGGTTAGAATTTTGAAAAGTGGTGAGTGAGTCTAGTCTGATATATAGTAATAAAATCATACCAAAAAAAACTTACAAAACCAGTAGTGAAGGGGGTGTGTTGATAAGCGATTGTCATCACTATCGTGAGAGAGACATAAAACGTTGGATAATATTAGCTTCCTCAACAGAAGCTCGTTTTTTGTTTTTTTGTGGGGGATAAAAATAATCGCAGGCTTGCTTTGCAGTGAAGTGGGCGTTCACTTTGCCTCGTATTATGGCGAAGGGGCAGCTGCAAAAATGCAGGCGGAAATTACCTGTCCATCCTCGAGCTGCAGCTGCCACCCACGCACTTCTCCTTCACCCCCACATATTCTATCACAACAACTTTCACCTCTTTCGCCACTGGACATGCTCTCAATTACTATTCCTTCTTTCTTACCCATCCCCTCTATTCCCATCGTATTCCATCCGCAATCGTATACAGTGGAGATTTTTATCACCACCCTGGCATAAGTCCATCACGCTATGTATATATCGAAAGACGGATAGAAAACGATATATACACCACGCACACCCCTTTTTTGATGGGATTTCCTTAAGCCTTTTCTCGTTGTTATCGATCCGCATAAACGCACCATAGATTTTTTTTTGTCACCCCCTCCCTCCGCTTTACTCTATCTATTTCAATTGGGGTTGAGAATTTGTCTGACCACCAATTTTTTTCTCCTCTTCTTCTACTTCTCATTCACTTTATTCTTTATGGATATATTCATATCTTCGTGACGATGCATTTCGACCGAACGGTCATCCTTTTTATTTTTTTTACCCCTACCTACCTTTTCGGATTCTCTATCCTTTCCATTTTTATTTTTTTATCCAATCGAAAATTTTTTTTCTTCTTTACGCCGGGGTCCATAACTTGCAAATCGTCCTTTATTTTTTTTTTTTTATTTCTTCGAAGGAAGTTGATTGAAAATTTATCGTCGTCTTGGTTGGCTTTGGATCCGTATCCCTCTTTTTTTTTCTATCATTTTTCTTCAACACCCACACATAGTAGTAAGTTCTACCCCTATCATCTCCCCGGATGAGATTTTTTTTTTCGTTTCACGCCGCACGTCGCATAATAAGACGCCTATTTGTTGTTCATGCAAAGCACCGAATTGCACGTGGATTTGGGGGCGGAGTGATAAATTTTCATGGATATGGTGTGAAGACGAAGACGAAAGCGGAAGAAGATCTTGTTGCGCAGATTGTCTCGCCATCGTTCCGCTTTCATTGGAACGTCTTACCTTAAGCCCTACTATAGTAGGTATACAGGGTGTCCCAGCCAAGGCTTACCAATTTTATACTCGAAAAGCTAACATAATGAAAATTCTGAGTTTTAAATTTAATAGCATCCGAAGGGGGGGTCTTTTGAATGGTGCTATTTTCATTGACCTTGAAATTAATTTTTAAAAAAAATAGCATTTTCAAATTTTAAACAATGCATTGTAGGTATCGAGTCATATTTAGAAAGTAGTAGGCAATAGCTCGTATAGTCAGAATCGACTGTCTTTTCATTTATTTCCAACAATTCAACTAAAAAAAAAATCCAATAATAGCGATTACAACACACTATGTATGGTAATGCAACAGCTTCACTGCATAAAACTCTTGCTATGCAGTGAAGCTGATTTAGACGGTCGTTTTAACTCCCATGAATTGGTTTCTTTTAAGTCTTAGTTTGTTTCTCATAACAAAAAATAGAGTAACTACATTAAAATAAATGTAGTATATCAGAATTTTTTTTTGCTATGGAAGTTTTTTTAATGAATATTGTTGTATCATATCACTTTATATTATTACTTAAGCCACTTTTAAACCGCTTTAAACCATTACTTATAAGCCAAATTTTTAAAGGAGAGTTTTTTTCTGGTGAGAAACTCTAAAGCATAGAGTATCATACTGAACAACAAGGTAATTCTCATAGTATGGTGCCATTAAAGTAATTTGTTAGATACAGTACTGAGGGACAGTTTGATGTAAAAATGTCATTTTTGGAAAAAATGTGATATTACTATATTGTCTGAAGCTTTTCAATTATTGTTTATTATTGTTATTACGTTTATTATTGTTATTGTGTTTATTTTTATTATTATTTTAGATTAGTAAGTACTTATAACGGGGGAGTATTTTACACTAAAAATAGAGAATGGGAAATCTGTTCACGCTGTTGTACGTAGTTGTACCACTCTTTGTTACGCTTCGGTTTCTTTCACAGCTGTTACGTTGGTTAGCTAATTTTTTCTCTCTCGATATTTGAAATGCGTGAGTGACATTGTGGTGACACGGCGTCTAATCTGTCGCGTTGGTTCGGTTATTGGTACCACGGAATCGCGTCACCGTATCGCAGGGGCGTCCGACGTGGAAAAGGGTGTCAACCGGGTCCATCATCTGCCACTGCGTCACGTGACACTGCACTCTGTTTGGGAAAGAATTTTCCCTCGTTTTTTCATATACACACACATACAAGTCCTCTTCGTCCTTTCCCATCTTGTCTTTCTCGTACTCCCTCGACGAACCGAAGCCATTAGACACGCGACTCTCATTTGCACACAGCAGCGTTCTGTTATGCGGGGGAGGAAGATGATGATGTTGATAATGATGATGACAATGACGATGATGATGATGACAAGCATCGTCGAAAATGGGGGAGGAGAGCGATATATGTAGGTAACGAGAAAAGTGTTGGAGACCTTTTAACGTTGGTGATGCGTCGACGCCGTTGTCGTTTACAGTTGTCGCGATAGGTGCGTGACAAGTTGTGTTGTTGCTCGGGTCCCGAGATTGAGATGGAAAGGGATGAGGAAAAAAGTGCATGTTAAACTTAAAGGGTGATATTGGGTTGGAAGATATGGATTTGGGTAATGGAAACGAGATGAAAGATATTTTTGCAAAAAGGTGAAAACTCTTAGATGTTTGACTACGGCCGTTTTCAAGTTTGTCCTAAAATTTGGGTTGCCATATCTACAGTACGTCTCAACCTAACCTTAAAACAGTCAAGATCACAAATTCAATGTCTAAAA
Source organism: Cryptops parisi (assembly GCA_034695005.1). Taxonomy (NCBI): domain Eukaryota; kingdom Metazoa; phylum Arthropoda; class Chilopoda; order Scolopendromorpha; family Cryptopidae; genus Cryptops; species Cryptops parisi. The sequence goes on along the minus strand of JAQIWH010000534.1, from coordinate 24,893 downwards.
CTTGTCAACACGATTTTAGGACTTATAAGTTAGTAGGAAACTAAACACAAAATAGCCAAAGAGTGCTACAGTTATATAAAAATGTTTTTTTCCCCATCGAACAGTATACACAGTAGTGTGCTTGGTATATGGGTGCTTTTCTTTTGAACAGAAAAGCCTCTTGTGGCGCTAGCGGTTAGGTTGGTTGTTGTGGAACCTAAAATAATGTTTAAGGTTATAAATACCAGTTTAGATTAGTTAAATAATACAACATTTACTGAAGAGTTGGATGGAATAATGGCGTAACTCAAAAAATATAGGTTTGAGAAAAAGGGCCAAAACATCTGGCATCTTCAAATTCAAGATTGAATAAAATTCCTGTCAACTGTATATTTATAGAAGAAAAATGAACAGGTTTTAGAAAATATCTGTTAACTTTAGTTGACAGGTCTTATGTTACAGGCTAATTAAAAATTTATATATATATATAATTACGCAATTATTCCAAATTTCGTATTAATTTATAAATGAATTTACGCCGCTTTTCCAAAGATTATTTCCATTGTTTTAGAAATGAAACAAGCGAGTGAAACAACCAGGAAGTGAAGCGACAAAAAGAAAGAAATCACACAAAAAAAAATGTAGCTTTACAATAGTCGCGTTCTCTATTCTTGCTCAAAAGAGTCTAAAAGTGCAAATTATATGCAACCAAATGTCTTTATACTATAGACGGGTCTAAAACGATTTAATATATTGTCTGCATTTCAAGGAATAATAACGTAAGTGGATTGAGGCCGTTTTTCCACCCAACTCCTCAAATTATAATTTTAAAATTAGTACTTCACATAGTGTACATGTTGTACGTTATATAAAATAAATGTTGTACGTTAATTTCAAGTACCGTACTGTAATTGAATAGTTTTGAAAGTTTTAATTTATTTGTTAAATTGAGGTTTCGTTGTATTAAATGTAAGATTTTAGGCTTATAAAAGGAATCGATTCTATAATTGGCGTACAGACAGTAATGTGCTAAACGTCATTGTGGTCAGTGACCTAGTCCGAGTAGGTGCGTGTAGGCTTGACCATCGCTCGTTGTAGTAGTAGGGTGATAAAAAATGGAGGTGAGAGGGAGTATCGAAGAGGTGGTTGATTTACGGTTGCTCAAGCGTCACGTGTTAATTGAAAAGCTGCCTGAGATAGGTCACCCGTAGGGACGAGATGATCGTTTTCGACGCAGGGGTTTCTTTCTAGATTGGCCCAATCGGAAGTGTAATTTATGACCACGAGTGACGTTACTTACAGAGATTTTTCTTTTTACCCCCCTGTTTTATACCAGGATTTTTCTGCGCGATCCTACTAAAAGTTGGTAACAGGAACAGTAGATAAGCGATTATAACCAACGAAAAACGCAGTAAACCACCAAAAAGTTGTTATAATATTCTGGTATGCAGTGAATATATGCATTTTAGTTGCGCATAAAAGTATAGTGAGATTCAGGATGTCACAATCATAAATTTGTTTGTTTTATATTAATTGAAAGTGTCATATAAATGATGATAAAAATACTCGTAAAATGAATGAAAACAAGTTCTTATGATTTTTTAACACTATTATTTTTATGTGTGAAGTTTGAAAACTCGATAAAATGTGTATCACGTTTCACTATGGAAGTTGAAAGCACTTTTCAATTTATAGACTAGAATGTGGAGTTAATACCTTGCCTTACCTTCCTTGGCCCCGATTTAAATTTTTTTGATTTTATACGAATTAAATAGTGAACGGAAATAGAAAGGTTATCGTTTCTTATCTTTGATATACGCTTTGGTGACTTCATTTTTTTGTAAGATTTCAATTCCCCAATTTAATCGAATAATTTTGTATATGTTTTTTTGTATATATTTATTTATTTTACTCACTTCCTTTGCACTTTAAAATGTAGTTTGATCATAGTCTTCATACCTCGTAATTGGCTGTTTTTTTGTGTTATTTAAACGTATTTTTTTTTCGTTTATTTGAGTTTTGAGTTAACCCTGTTAATAAGTAACTTTCTCTCAGCTTCCAATTGGAACGTCATAAACCTGATTCTGATTTTAAATTATATTCGTTTTATCAGAGGAGGTTGGTTGTTACGATTTTTTGTTTTTGTTTGCGTATAATCTTCCATCTATGACTACTCATTGAAAATTAGATCAGTGAAATCTTGACTTTATAAAAAATGTTGCTTACTTTTACACCCCTTTGCTTCCAGCGACAGATTCAGGTTTCAATAGCAATCTCGGATTTTATTTTATTGAGTTGTAGGCTTTCGAGCATACTATTTATGTAAAAAAAAACAACAACCGACCAACAAAAGCTGTAGGCTAAATGTGCATTTAGCGATTTCTATTCAACTTTTAGATTTTTAGTAGATTCAGTGTTACGGAAAACTTTACATTAAACTACATTTAAATAGGTATAATAAATTTGAGAAATATTGTTATAATAGAGTTTTATTGTAACACAACAGGTGAACGAAAATGTGTATATGCATGTATGGTAAATTGGAATGGTTGGAACATAAAGGTTACTAGGTCACGACTCGCAAACAATCATTGCATAACACGAGAGCAGCGCTAACAAACAGATACTTCATGCATATTAAACTATACGTCAGTGTCGCCTTTCATATGGTAATGGGTTTAAGCTACAAGGGCACTTGGAGTAAATTGATGGAGCAAAAATCTTTTATATGTGCTTTTTTTGACTTTGAAAATCTCTATTTGCTCGTTTTTTTTAGACGTACTCCAAACATCCTGCCACCCTTACATAACGTGCTGATGTTATGTCTTTATTTTGACGTGTTATATTTTACGCCCAAAAGGTCATTTTAAATTAATACATTATTTATGTACGGTTGTATTTAAAAGCACAAATTTCGCGCATTTTGCTGATTTTTAGCGAAAATTATCAAAAAATATTAACACGTATTTTGTTAGTATTGTGACGTCACACACTACGAAATTTATATACTGTACTATATACGTTATGTTGATTATGTTCAATGATAATAACAGACAATGTAAATTGAAAATGGTGTGCATGACAATATATTTGCTATTTTGTTCAGTGCGTTTAAAGTATTAGGCAGTGTGAGAGAGTTTTCTACATTCGGATGTGGTATGAAAGGGTCCACAAATCGACGAATGTAGTTTAGGTCTCTTTTGTGTCGTATTCGTTATGTAACTCGCATACTTCAGTCGATCTATTATGAAGAGTATTTGAACCGCAACCGCACCACTTTTTTTCATCAAACAAACCAAGCTTCTTTATTCTATTTTAGAGTGGTATAGTGAGGGTACTTTTTTCGGTCGCCATTCCAAATGGTCTTCACATTTTTTTTCTTTGAGTTCTTTCTTCGCATCATTTTCCCATTGCTTTCTCCGCTATGCTTGTTGGCACTACCAGTAACGTTTTCTATGTGTGTACGTTGTCAGTGGCGCGATTGTTTGCTGAGCAATTGGACTCGGATCGCTGCCATTTTACCCCTTGGCTCGACCTGTTCGCCTGGCACCAAGGTGCAGCCTGTTGTCTCATTAAACTTTGGACCAACATGGAGGGAAAGGGTTCATTGCAAGGTCCCTTGTCAAGTGGGGTCTGCAGGGTGCATTCAACGTCTTACAAAGACCCAACTTCCCCCTTAACTTGGCTCTCGGCCCTTGCGAACCAAAGGTGAGCCCCGTGCACGAGTCTAATCACGAAGAAAGAAGTTGATGAAAACTTGTGATAGCCTAGTTCGAAGTATAGCTTAGATTATTAATAATAGGATTTTCACAACATGCAAAACAAGTTTATTTGTTTGGTTTGCTGAATCTAGTATGATTATTTTTATGTCGCCCACGGATTACAATGACAAAAAATAAATAAACAACTTTAGTTTACCACCTGTATTGTTGAATTTCATTATCAATTTCTTTATTTGGTTTTGCTCGTACTACTCCTACCAGGTTTTTTATACATATTTAGTTCACTACTACTACCATAGAGTTATAAGTTAGGAGTTATAAGACCTACTAATAATAATCAAATACTTGCTATAACAAGAAAGAAGAGCATTATAGTCTACATGTGGTCATTGTTACTGCTGATTATGCATAATATCATTGTTTAACTCAAAAACTTTTAGAGTTAAAGATACAGTGATAGAAGAATAAGTTAATTTTGTTTCAACATATAACAGTAGAAGACAAAAATAGATAAAAAATACGTTTTTAAGGGCTCCAGTTTTGTTTTGCAGACAATTGTTGGATGGGAAAAGTTTGCTTAGATGATGAAAACTTTTGGAACTGATATAATGTTGTTGTTTTGTTTCGTTTGTTTTTTTCTGGCATCGATTCTGTTTTGCTTTTTAACAGTATGGAATGTGGTACATTGTTGACTGTGCTGTTGGCGGTGTTGTGTAAACCATACTGTTAATAAAAATCAGTTGGCATGGTATGCATTGTTGTGTTTCCTATTGTTGAAGTCCAATAAAAGCTTTCCAAATGCTTTTTCTCTCGCTCTTCCGTCCAACCAACCAACCTACTCATACTCGACGTGAAGTTAAAGAAAAAGTGGATAAAAAAAGGTTTTCTGTAATTGACTACTGGCTATAGGGATACTATTTTAAGGGGTTTTTAAAGAAGTAAGCAGGTGGTAATAGAACACCACTTGTGTTTGGTGAGCTTAGTCCACTTTGGAATTCTTCAGTGAGAAAGGATTAGGAACTCAAGGTGCCAAAAAAAAAAGAAGGGGTTTATTTTTCACTCCTTTTGAAAGAGGGGAATTGGTGGAATTTTCGACTTCAAAGAACTGTTTTCTAGCTATCTACGTGGATAATCTCTTCTCAAGTTCATTTAGAGACAACCGAGTTAAGAGCTTTTTTCCACTTTGACAGTTTGAGGCCACGGGTGTTTCGTGGAAAGGTGAAAATGAAAGCGAGGCAGTGTTCCAAACATTTTGTATTATTTGCCGTATGTTATAATCTACCTAGACTCTCAGACACAGATTACTACTTCGTTTCACCACTTTGAACATTCTCTACTTCCAAGGGAGGTTTTTACACTGGGTTTTCTTTTGCATGATATACAATACTAGTAGCCGGTTTTGTGTATAACCAGAGACATTTTCCCCAAGATTGATCGTGTATTCGGCTACCTCACTTCATGTTTTGATTAATAACCTTGAAATTTTTGGTTATCGTCAAGAAATATTGCTCCTGCGTGAGATTGTCACAGAGGTCCTCAGAAAACGAGGGTCGTCATTGTCTGCTTCTGGGTGGGAGGAAGCGAAGCGTAAGAGCATCTTGTCGGCCATGTTAGTTCTATACAAAAGAGATGCTTCACATCGTATAGTCGATATTGGACCCAGAGATGGCCTTCGTCGACGGTCCCTTCACCTTTTGTAAAGTGTTGTCGTAAGGTGTGTCTTTACCGCAGGATGGGTTTGGGCACGAATTTCAAACCAGTCGGGTCGGAATTTCCAGGTCGAGAGCCTTATTGCCATTCAACCCCTTGAGCACCAGCTGTGGAAATGAATAGGAGATGGTTCGAAATGTCAGTCGATTACTCGCGAAAGACGACAACGTAGCACTCATCCATCATTCACTCTTATGTGTGGTCTTTGCTGTGTTGTCGTTGGAGAGCTGGTTTTGCCCTCAGCCCGAACAAGAAGAGTTGGTTTTTAAAGACCAGAAGTGTCTCTGTTCTTTTTAATAATGATGGCGATTCGATGGTGCATGAACTTGTCACTGGAACTGCGTGATTCAAGACACAAAACGTTGAATGAAGTGTGTCAGGAATTTTCGTGTCAGTTTGGTTTGATACGTGGGGTCTTCAATGTTTCGCAGGTTATACACGATGTACTATTAATAATAACCCCGATAATTCTTTGAATGTACAAAAATGGGGTAGTGGTCAAGAACGTGTCATGGACTAAAGAAATATGATAGACGATGACATGAGGTTTCATAAATAACTTTTAAGTACAGTATTTTGTTGTCTAGTCACTAGATAAATGTTTGGCTAGCAAGGCAACTAAACTCTGATGCAGTTTCTATTCAAATAATTGTTTCCGTATTACAATAGTCTCTTGAACAATACGATTGTAGTAAACTACTACGGTACATGTTTGTATATTTATTTTATTTATTTTTTATTTATTTATATTTTTATTTTAACAAGGTTGCGTTTCTAAGAGATAAATACTAAAATAATTACATCAAGCAAATAAACTTTTTTGTATTAAAGTTTTATTTTAAAATGCTCACAAGGGAATGTGCAGAAATTGAATTAGAACAAATTCATTGAAAAACACAACAAAAATAAATCATGCCATACTACAGTATATATAACATATAAGATATGATGTTTCATTAATATATAAAATGATTGCATAATTTAAAACAGCTTGATAGAAAATAACGTACTTACAATAAATTTATATTCATTAATAATGGAATACTAGATGAAACGCGTTATATATATTTTTTTTTAAAGTTAATAATGGACCATTATTATTAACTTCCACTAAAATACAAAGCATTCATTTTAAAATTAAACCTAATTTTAGTTTAAAACAGTTAGTATTGTTTTTTACAGTGTGTACACGGTTCTGTTTACTTTTCAGGATTGATGTGTAAAAAGGTTTTTTACACATCACAAGGAACGTCTGCAACATGAAGCTGTTTTCAGTAGTTCTCACGATCTTACACAATCTTATTATCTTTTCTTCAGTCGATAGTTTTTGTTGTTTTGTTCTTCCTTTTTTCCCGAGGTTATCAGATGGGCAATTGTGCTGCTATCTTTGTTTTCGGTTGTCATTAGTTAGGAGGGTAGCACTATAAGGTGAGCTACCTGTTCTTGTATCGTTGTTCCATCTTGTCGAGGTGTTGCAGGGGTCCCTGGGGTGGATCATGTCAGTGCCCTACCTAGACCTGTTTGGTTCGTCGCAGGTGGGACAGGGAAAAGTATAGAGTACCAAAGGCAAGAATATGGCAAAGGGCACAGCTAGCACGCTTTGCACTACTACGCCCTCTATTTCTTCCGGGAGTTACTAGGGTCATATTGAGTCAATTATTTATTTATTTATTTATTATGATAGCTAATATCTTGTTTGTCGATATTTCAAAGATAAGTCTCTAAAAATGAAGTTTGCAATTTTGTTCTGATCTATCATTGCCTGTTTACCTTTGACCCAATCTGTCAGAATTACCGAACAGGATGTTCGAGAATTTTGTTTATCGTGCATATAGAGTTTTAGTTTGGTGCCAAGTAATATTTTGATAAAAGTATTTTAATAATATATATATAATCAGATTGTATTTATTTGTATAGTGAAATATTTATATTTGGTTATTATAACTTAAGTCGACGATTAAGTACATTTGGGGTATTAGTAATTATTTTTTATTATTCATGTTTACTTAAAGGAAAAGTGAATACTAACGTTTAGAGATTCACTTTCAGCTGCATGAATAATACCAACATAATATTTCAATGACAACAGTTTAGCGCTCTCTTCACTAAAGTTTTGAAAATAACCATAAATAACTTGAAAATAGCTTTTGAATTGTTTTTTCTTCTTGTAACTTCATTAAGCTTTGAATATGCCCTTCGTAAGGCATTATACATATTGATATACAATTTTTTATGACTAGTAATACATAACATAGCACTCCCTTGTTGTTGTTATGTATGCTTCGGCAACGGAACTTTCATAACGGGGTACTCCATATTACGTGTTGTGCTCTTTCATCGACAAGCTTTGGTACGCTTATGAGTTCTTTGGAGGGGAAGAGAAGCCCACCAATGGAAGAAGTGAGGGGAGGATTTTCGGGGCCCTTTGGTTGTTGGTGACCTCTCGTGACCCTTGCCTGGGAAGGTTGCAGGTTGCCTCGCCTTTGTCCCTCATCGACAACCTGTCTTGTTCGTCTGGTTTTGCAAACAAACCTTCTACCGGGTCTAGACTTTCTCTTTTTCTTGCTTGCACGTTTCCAAAGGACACCAACATGGATTTTGCAATTCTTTTGCTCGATGCATCAATACTGAGTTACGAGGCGTAAATAAATTGCATTGGCTAACAAAGGGCTCAAGTTTGGATACGGGACACTACCAATTTGTTGGTTTTTTTTCATTCAGATTCGAAGATTGGACATTTTTAGGGATTTTTATTTTTCTTCGGATGACTGATTTCAAGAATGGTTTTTGTTCCTGTGTGAATCCGTTATCGTAAGATGGTTAGCAAGAAATTCTTTGATGATGATGTGGGTTGGTGTGGTGTAGAATTTAAAAGAAACCTAAAGCCCTTTAACCTTTTTTTCTGAAGAATTTTATAATTGCTGTTAACACTTTGAGGTCTTACGGGTGAATTATAGTCTTTTGGCATTGTTTGTGTATGAGCGCGAGCGTGGCAATTAAAATCAATTTGCTTTTTCTTCCGCATAAAATACAACGAGCAAACTCGACTGTAAATTATTTCTCAAGGCGACCTTTTAATGGGTTCGTGTCGCCTCTGTTTACTATGAAAGTACCAAGGAACATTGTTGGTTTTATTTTTTTTATTTCTTACTTCTATTTAGCCTTTTCTTTTCTATTTTATTTCGCCATCATCATTATTTTTGCCGAGCTTTTTATTTCGTCTTTAAGCAAACTACTTCGCACCTCCAACTCGCTTCGAATCCATGGGGAGCCATTTTTATGACCGACCCGGGTTCTTTTCTATTAATTTTCTCAACTCCCGTTGCATACCAATAAAAAATATATATAAAAAACATATACTAAAAAAAAACGAGGGAAAAGTTTGGGGGAGGATGAAATTTTATTTTAACGGCTGAAGTTTTTTGGAAGTCGATGTTTTTAAAGTTAGTTCGTCTAAGTAGAGGGAGCCACTGTTTCAACAAAACCGTTGGTGAACTATGGTCCGTGATGATTTTATCGTGTGTGACATTTGGTGGTGTACTAAAAATAAACAAATAACTGCTTTAACACATTTTGTAGACTTTAAACGTTATGGAATATGATTTCTAGAAACGACCCCAAGATGCAATTCACTTGCAGCTAAATTTTGACACACTCTGTATAATGTAGGAGCGACATACTGTAAGTGATATTTAGTGTCGTTTCCTGAAAATGAACAAAAATACTAGTAAATAACTACTTTTTTACATTTTATAGATTTTTAAACGTCATTGAATATTGTTTTTAGAATGACTCTAAAACAATTTACATACTGTATATTCGCTCGTCAATTTTTTATGTTCAAGAGCAAGTTGTATTACAAATTGTAGGCATTTTAATATTTTACTAGATAATCATTTTAATCTGTAATTTTCCTTTTTTATGGATGTGTTGTCTTTTTGACTCTATTGGAGTGCTGCTCTTAAAAATAAAGCCAAGTTTTGGAGTATTCTGTATAATGCGTTCTGCGATGTCAACTTATAACGTCATTTTCATGACAGATTTTCATGGAGTTCTTCAGTAACTAACACAATAATAGAGAATTCAAAATTAGGATTTCTGGTTAAGACAAATGAATGGATGACCATGGGGGAGGGGATTAGTTGAATGTTTTAACTTTGGCCGTTTGAATGGTTTCATTGAGACTGACTTAGTAGTTCATTTCCGGCGGCAACCGATAGGGCTTGGAGTTGAAACGATGGTCGAAGTTGGGCGTCCATTGTATGATTAATTAGCGTATCCAGTCGAGGGTTAAAGGTTGGCGGAAGATCAATGAAGAAGTGACCGAATGCCGACCTCGGGATCAACTCCCACGCAACACCAAACCCCCATGTATATACACACACACACAGACTCACATCATGATTACCCCCATCCAGTCTCCATTTCCCAGTTTGAATCCACTATAAACGACATGCTAATTGATTTTCCAGTTCTGGGAGAAATTTCCCCGTTTTATGTGTAGATTAAATATTAAGAGTTGGGTTACAAATTATTGATAAAATTGAGAAACAGACATTTTGAGTAAGTCGATCGAACGACCTATATTAAAAAGTGGTACATCTCACGCAAACATCCTGTACTTTGTTATAACCTATTTTTTTATTAGACAGAGATCTGTTTATAGCCACGTTCAGGTTCGACTTTTCTGGGATGAGATGTTTCTTGAATTTGGTACTAGAAATTTTCTAGTATCAAATTAAATTTAGCATATATGGTACATTTCGTTAAAGATAAGGCTATTTCATTGTACGATTGTGGAGGTAGATTTGCTAGATTTTTATATTTTTGTGTTAGGCCCATTTTCATATGGCAAAACCGAAATGCCTTGTATAAATATCAATTTTTTCGGAATAATGGCTACCAAATGAAGTAACAACTTAACGGTTTCGATCGAATAGTTTATATTTAATAAACATTTTAAAATTTGCTTCAATCTTCGACGGGTAGCTAAATTTTGTTGAAGCTAAGCCAACAACAAGAACCCATACCGTTATTTTTATGAAATCCCTAGCTTAGCTCTTCTTCACGACTAGACGCTAGAAAAAACGTGTGCATTAACGCAATTAGCCTTTGGCGTCTAAACAAAGATTGTTCAACTGCGCATGAGTGATGTAAATCCAGTTTAATCGGCTTTTCAATAGTTAAAGAGCGTCGGCGATATAAAACGACATTACACGTCGAGCGTGACAAGAGTGCTGTGCGTTTGTCATAATCACACGCCTCGTTGCACCTGGGTTCTGAAGTGGGTTGCAACAACGAGGGGTAGTAGTAGAAGTTGTAGTAATAATAATAATAGTAGTGGTTGTCGTCTCGGGACACCCACGCGCTAAGTGTTTCTCCATTAAAGCAACGAGAGGAGAAAAATTACAGGGCGGTTTTTTGGGACAGGGAAGAGACGAGATTGTTGTTGTTGTAGGACATCTTTATCAGCGAGATGACCAGAGTAGATGTCGCTGTTTTTTTTTGGTGGGTGGGTTTGTTTTTTTACGTAAAATGTTGCTTGAGAAAAATACTGGATTTTACATTGTATTGTCTATGCAAGTTTTGAGAATTGATGACTATCATTGTTTGGGTTGTAAGAGATATCTACGATGATTGATCAAGATTTTTCACAAAAAAATGTGTTCCCAAAAGTGGATATATTTGAAAAGTCTGAAATTTTTGTTGTTTGATTTTTATACACTGTTGTTACAAAATGTCCAGTAACTATTATAAAATTTGTATTGTACTTTTTATTTCTTTAAAATTGAATTAAATGAAAAGTAGGTATGAAATGATTGTATGAGTAATTTAATTTTTGTTTTTTATAAAAATAAACTTAATATAAGTTGATAACCACTTTTAGTTAAATTCAGAAAATATAAACAAAAACTAGTTTTTATCTGCAACTATAGAAAATTACACAAGTTTTTTGAAGAACTATACAGCTGGCTTTTAAAATTCAATGGAAGAGTTATATATTGAACACTTTTCGATTATTTATGAAACGCTTTAAACTATGTCTGGTTTCTAATATTAATATCTTTAAAAGGTGATTTTTTATATAGACTTCTTCACTGCGGTTGTGGAATAATAGCTCGATTGAGAGTGTAGGGCACTTTAAGTGGGTTGTCTTGAAAAGGGTGAAAGGAACGAAGTTTATAACGGTCCTTGAGGAAGATGATTTTGCGGGGGTGGTTGACCAACAATGTCACTTGGGTGGTAAGGCCCCTGAGATACTCAGCAAGGGGTCTTTGCACTACGGGACATTTCGCGATTCTTGTTTTTTTGCCAAGGGCATCTTGGCACACTTCGATTTCGAACGAGAACCATCTTTTGACGATGAAAAGAATAATCTCCATAGAAAATGGTAGAAAATTGAAGGGTTAGCGAGTTGCTAGGGGATTTGATAAAAAAAAACAACCAGGAGGGGAATAATTTTTATTATGATAATAATAAAAGGATTGACAAATTATTATGTCGCTTTGACAGCATCTGGAATGAGTAGTTGGTAGGTGTTGAAAACAACTAATCCATGTGGGGGTGGGATAAAGCGACGTCGTAGGAGGCGAAGGTGACGGAAGATGACCTCGGTTTAGCGTTGTTGTATGAGGCTTACATTCGAGTTGACAATGTCCAAGTCCACATCTGGAGCAGACTATCACCTGCTGCCAACATCACAATTCGATATCGTAGACATTGGTATACTTTTTTTTTGCACATCTGAATACAGACCTTATATACTGGGTAGGCCTACTATATGATTCAATGGAGAATATGTTTAGAAACAAAGTAAGTGGTTATATTTGTAATCACAAAGTGTAATGAAACATTGTCCAGATTCTTATTATTAGTGTATCGGGTGATTTCAAGAATTGAAGGGATTCGGGCAATAAGGCGAATTTGCCAATGATAAGCTAAATTTATTAAATTGATTAAGGGAATCGTTTTTCTGGTGAGAAACTCCATAGAGTACCATACTTACTGAGAACAAGGTGAATGTTTATATTGTGTTATTATTTGATGGAAAATCTAACAAGTGTTTAAAGTAACAAGCTAGAAGCAGTACTGAGGGACAGACTGATGTAAAAGTTTTATTTTTGAAAACGTTACGCAATTGAAAACGAAAACGCAAAACAAAAACACAATTGACTATGGGCATTATATTGCCCAGAGCCCTTTTATATAACATCAAAGATCGACATTTCTTTAAATCTGTTGGTGCCAAATGACAAGTTTTTGGAAAGTTTGCCCCCTTCTCATTCAACATAATATACTCTACCTACTTACTCGATGTTTCTACTAATGGTTTCAGATGTCAGTAGAAATGTATCCAATGACATGGTGAAACTATAAGTCCAATTTACTACCAATAATTTCAGCATTAGACCAGTTGGAATAACCAAAGACAAGATGTCGAAACTATACAGTATTACATAATTTCAAATTACTTAACTTTGATAATATGCAGGATTAGGAACTTAAAATAATACATGGTAATGTTTGTATGCATGATTTCAAAGTTTATTTTGCGGATGTTAATTTTTATGCCAAAAGTGTACATATAGGTTGGTGTTGTTTGTTTTTTTTTTGTAGATCTGAATTCTTAACGTTGTTGAGGAAGTTTTGTTAAAAGTTCTTAGTGCTCTTAGTTTCGTCACCTGACAGTTTCCACTTTTTTTTTCTTCCTCCTTTTAAAACGACGAGTGGTTTTTAAGCAACGAGTTTGTCTTTTGTCTACCATTTTTCAAACCACTTTTTCAACCCCCAACCTCATCTTCATCTCTTCAACTATTCACGCTCCATCTCAACCCAATGAAGCGAGGCGTCTTCTTTTCTTTGGCTTTTACCTTCATTCTTTTTTCGAGGTGATTGGGATTCAAACCGATTTTTCCAGAAGAGAACAGGCGTCTATCATTTTGGTAAACTACAACTACCGAACCAGTAAAGTAGTACTACAGGTTTGCTACTGATGATGATGATGATGGGTTCTTAGGGAACGAGTTGGTAAATAGTAGAAGTAGCAAGAAAAACACTGGAAGAATGGAAATGTCCTCCATCTACTCCAGCTGGATTCTATCAAATTCTTTTGGTGTTGGTTTTATACTCACCACTTCTTTCCCACCACCGTGTTCTGGACCGTGGGGGTGTTGATGGGTAATTACTGGACTCGTTTGCTCTTGGGTGTTTTTCAGGTGTTGGACCTACGAACAAACCATCCACCCACCCAATGGGCGTCGTCACCGTTGGGGATCCCTAATCACAGGGTGGCTCCCGAAGCATGGACTCCCTGCGACGCTTAGAACCCCCGCTTGGGAAATTCGCGGGGGTGGGGATATTCGGAAACTATGAAGTTACGCAGGTGGCGATAAACCGTCGACGCCTTTATGAAAAACCCCTACCGAAGTAGGACACAATACCCAAATTGCTCGATCGCCGACCAATTATCTCAGGAGGACGTGGTCCTGGGCACACTGTCATCATTTGCATTACTTTGTACTTAGGTTGGGTCTAGGTCACTCTTTTGGGGCTTTAGACTAGCCGAAGCGTGCCTCATTTCTGTTTAGCATAGGTATCATGCTGAGTTGGTTTGGGTGCGTTTTCATGTTGTGTCTCCCGCTTGCGTTAACAGCTTTCTTTTGTTTAACCCTTTTGTTATGTTTTTAGCGTTCATCTCAGTCGTGTAGTGGTTCTAGCTCTCTGCTCTGCAGGAAGATACTGAATACATCTCACATTCGTTGATAGTACACATACTGCAATGTAGCCTACTCTGTTTTAACCTTAAATGTATATGTAACGGTCACTTTTTAAGATATTGTGTACGATGTTCTCACCCACGTTTATTGGTGAGAATTCAGTAGAAATACGAGTTGGATTAATTTATATATCAAAAGCCCAATTTTGTTACATATGTTTAATACATTTTATCGCAAAGTTTCTTGCAAATGAAATATTAGCAATAGTCAACATCGTTTTCCTTAATAAATACGTACCACGTTCACAAGTTCGTTATTCATTATATAAATTATTACGGTTCTTGATCTCGCACGTGACCATGGTTCCAATTGGAATTGTTTAGTAATACATGATGGCAATACCGATGTGTTTTTAAAATTTATTTTTTCGGTCCAAAGAACCAAAACTATCCAGATCTGTATAACTAATTTGCATGCCGTCATTGTTTAAAGCAAACTGTCAAAACGTGGTTTGTAGGTGATTACTGTTTAGATTAAAAAGTTACGAGATTTTAAAGTTACTCGTAAGTTACAGATCTAATGAAGAAATAAACAACTTAAAGGGTTTGTACGTTTTATGTGATACAAAAAAGATTTTATATCATACAAGAAAGTTTAAATATTGATGAAAAGAAAGTTAAATTTAAAATGCGTAAGATAAAACAGAAACACGTATTGCCAACGTGCTGTACTGTGCAAATGTGTTTCATTGCGTTAGTTGTTTTGGTTGATGGTGTGGTTTGGTTTGTGTTGCGTTGTGTGGTTGTTTTGTTTTTTTCGCGAATAAATATCAGCGCAGTAATCGGTTGTAAATTTATGTAGTCTCACTCGGCTATAAATTAATTCACGAGAACGAAACAGTAAGAGAGAGAACGAGAAAAAGCGAAAAAGCCTTAGGGCAGACATGATTAATTTTTCCGTTTCAACCCGCGAAAAGGCCAGTTGAGAGAGGGGGGGGAGGTGAAAAAAATTGCAAAACGAGGATATCTATCGGGTGTCGAGATCGGATCTGACGCCATGACCAATGAATTTCAGATCCACCGAGAAAGAAACAAATTAACCGACGTTGGTCAAGCAACAGAAAAATGACTTTGCAACCATCTCGGGGACGTGATGCCCCTGTGGCCAAATTTTTATTGTTTTTTAGGCGTCTACTTTTAGTTTGGTGAAACGAATGCTGTATCACTTCACACTTTATTTGAGAACGAGGAAGTTCCAAACTTTTCGACCCGCAAATAAATTTAGTTTAACCATTTACATTTTTTTAATATGCCCACGACAATGAGGACACAACACCGCATTGCTTATGCGATATAACTGTGATGTTTTCAAGTTACCCAATAATTGCCGTAAAGACTGTCTTGACAAACGCAATTTTTGTTGTAGCAAGTGGAGTGATTTCTAGACAACTGTGACACTAGTGTTTTGCTCAACCAAACCAACGAAAACTGGTTGACAAGAAGCTGACGTCACAGTTGTTCACAAATTACTTGCCACACCAATAATTGCTAGGCAAGTGGCCTTTAAAGTTTAAAAAATATATATATAATTCTTCCATCAAATTTTATAATTAAATTTGGATGAAAAAAGTTGTTGGTTCTACGTAGTCTGTGTGTTTTCAAAAATTAGCTCTATTGTGTTGATATCGTTTTGTGAAGAATTTCGGGAAGGAAGTCGAATTGCACACATGATCATAATAATGGTTTTCACCATCCTGACTAGAAATAATTGACTTCGTGCATGGAGCGTTTTTATTTTAAAATTATATATTTTTTTTATTTGTATATATATATTCACTATATTGGTTCTCCCGTAAATTTCCGTGTAGAGGTAAGGTGTGATTTTTTTCTCCTGTCAAAACTTTTGAAAGGTTGTATACTGTCAATTGTCCTGAACCAATCAGTAATGATCCGAATAGGAAATGAAAGGGTGTTGAGTAAACTCGCCAAATCATTGGAAAATACAGGAAACGAAAGGGTTGTGATGTATTTTTTTTATATCTATTTTTTTTTATAACATCGACTAGCGCCATTGACCCGTTGGATGTCCAGTATCTTTTATAGTTGGCATCAACCTGATAATCTCATATTGCCATTTCGATCCAATTTAAACAAAAAACAATCACCAACCAAATTGGTATCTGAACCTTTACTCTATTTTGTTATCTTCTATATAATGGGGAGAGTGGCAAATTTTTGTTTGAAGATTAATAGTTTTATATCTATGTTACTTTAGATGCTATAATTTATTTATCTATGACTTGCATTTTGGTAATACGCATAATATGGGTCACACTGTATACTGATTGTTTTTGAAATTCAGTTAATTTTGTTTAGATTTACATTTGGAGGTTAATCAGTTTGTTAACCCATTCGAGCATAGTCGAAAACTGCAAAGTGTGTGTTTACATTGAATACAAATTGACCTACATAATGTCAATACAGAGAAAAACCCAATTCTTCCAACTCATTGTTTATTTGTTTAATACTATTTTTTTCCTACAAAAAATCTTGTTTCATAAACTATACGACTCATTTGAGTTCAAACATACGGAAATGCAATAAATGACAACCAATTATTCTTGCACATAAGGTCTTACATATCAACTTTGTAAGTTTTACGTTTTATACAGAATTTAAATTTCATCGCTTTAATCTCATTTATACTGTGATGATAAAATTTTCGTATATTATAATTTATTTTTTTTTGGTTTTGTACGTATTTTTTGTAAATTTATTTATTTACTACGCGATGGCATGAAAGGGTTTAGCCGCTGTGTAATCGTGCAAATGGTTCCACGATGACCATGTATAGAAAGGTGCAAGTCACCAAGACCCAATGTGTATTGATCGATTAGGGAAGAAAAATAATAATAATGATAGAAAAAGAAGAAATTCGGTTTTGTATACATGGTTGCAAGGCGTGTGAAGATTTTTCCTTCAGCTTTTTTATCCCAAGTTTTTTGTTAATCTAATTTTTGTGCTGGAATGCACGGATCGTGCGTTGAACGAGTATTTTCTTCGGTTGGGTGGTGTTATTTTTATGCATGGTTTCTGTTATTTATTATATATTCTGAGAAAATATATCAACAATTTTTTTCAAATAAAAACTGTGAATTGATTTACTTTTAACGAAATCGTTTTAATATAATTTTTAAGGTCCTGGTGTAAAAGGGTGTTAAGAAACATTTTTACAATTTTGAAGAAAACGCGTTTAAAGATCTGAACTTGCCTTGTTGTCTATTTTTTTATGGGCTACTTCACACTTTTTTCACTAATATCTTTGCACATATTGTTGTTTTGCTCAAAATTATGCGTCAGGAAGGTAAAACTGAACTTAACTTATTCGAAAATGATTCGAAAGTCATTTTTGACAAAAATCTTACTTAGCATTCTATTAAACCTTTCAATTGGTACAAATTCAACTGTTTTTATGGTTAACTATAAGATGGTGGTTAACTATTTATATTTTTTTTTATTTTAAATACATATTGATACAATTTATAATTAAAATGTTTTTGATTAATTATGATTTTTTTTTTAAAAATTGAACAATATCAATTATCGGAAATGAGTTCAAAATATACTATCTCACCCTGTATATATTATTTTACTTTTAACCAACTATACTATACTATTGTGGGAGTTATTTTTAACGTTGAGAGTTAATTTGGTGTAGCCTACTATATGTTACCTGCAATGTACAGAATCCAGGCATTCCATAGATATTGAACGCCAACGTGTTTTGGCAAAGTATGAAATAACATATTTTAATACAACTGTTTAGGTTAGTTAACAACATTTTTCTAAACAAACAAACATTTAAGCTTAAATTCGGACTTAAATTAAAACATGATTTAAATTTTTCTTTAACATAACTACTATTCCAAGGCTAATTTCATGCATTACGTAAACCAGGTTTGGCATTCTATGAAATTCCTAAATTTTATACACACATTGCCGGTAACTTATATAAAAATAAATACACTTTAATTAATTAATTAATTAATTAATATTGTTTTAATTTTTAAAAAAAAATATAATTAAATACTTGTTCAATAAAATAAAAATAATAGTTAAAACATAGTTTAAATTAATCGTAATGTTTTTAGCTAATTTATTTACCCAATTTAAACAAAAAAACAACACGTTTACAAACATAAATGATATTTATCTTTATTGTTAATACTGGCAGTTATCGTTAATTAGGATGTGTGAAAACAGGGGTCATTGCAAATGCATCACATGTTGTTTTTCATTGCAAAGGTTATAATTCAAATTGCTAATTACTTTCCTATGTTGTTTGTGAATCGTTTAAATGTTGGGCTCGAGCAACACTTTCAAAAGCATGTTGAAACGAAGAAAAAAATAAATAATAAGCTAACAGGTTTGTTATCACCTTGTTCGTTTTAATGGCTTAATATACACACTCCCATTGCCATTAAATCCAGGAGACAAGTTGGTTCTGTTAATCTTTTATTTTTCTTAATTGCCATTTTTTGTTTGTTTGTTAACTCATTCATCTTCTAAGATGCCTCTGAAAAAAATTTTGTCAATACAAAAAAAATAAATAAAGAAATTGTCAAATTATATTTTCTTCGATATTTTAATGAATATAGTATGTCTAGTTTGGGAATGAATTATGATAGCTATAAAAGTGATCGTTCAAAGGTATTACATTTTTAGTATCATCGATAGGAGGAAGCACTTTGAAATAAATGCAGAATGAGCACTGTTGTTCACTGTGATTTGGGAATTGCTCACAAACTCATGATTTTATGGCATCCTATGGAAGTCGGATGTACATATACGCTTTTTTTTGTGGTTGTGCTAGTTGAAGTATTGTTCACGAGATTTATGAACGTTTTTATTTTTTCATACTGTGGTATGTTGCGCAAGTTCTGCCATTGTTTGCGTATTTTTTAGGATGCGGTAGTAGTGAGTCGTATTTTGTAATGTTTATACAATTGTCACGTGATAGGGTTCTTCATGCTTTTGTGTGTGTGTTTTGTTATTTCAAGGTACAAGATGAGCAGGATAACGTTAGCTTAAATACGTATATAAAAAATACACAGAGTGGATAAAAAAAATCGTACGTTAGGATAGTTTTAAACAACTACTGTACATACTGTAGAAAAGTGACATCACTTATTGATTAAGATTAACAAGTACATTAAATTGCTTTTTAAGAATACCTTTATACATAGTTTCGCTTTATGCGAATTTTGATTTATGTGATTTTCTAGTTATTCGATTATGCGAGTTTTGAGTAGCTCCATTTTCGATTTCTTCAAGTTTTGGTTTATGCGCATTTCGATTTATGCGAATTTAGGTAGATGCGATCTTTGAGTAACGTGATGTTCGATTTATGCGAGTTTGGAGAAATTCCATTTTTGAGTTCTGCAAGTTTTGATTAATGCAAATTTTAATGTACGGTATGCGGTTTTTGATTTATTTTTGGTCCATTGGACTATACAGTATATTATCATAAACACCTGTACGCAAATGCGTTATTTTTCACAATTCCCAGCTCACTCACTCACAAGTGAAGCTAAGATAAAGCGTGTAATAAATTAAATGAAATACTGCATGCAACTATTAGAAACGGTATATTAATGCTGAATAACATGAAAAGTTTACGATACACGAATTTTATGGCACCTTGTGTATGTATAGGATGTCCAAAAATTGTATTTACAACTTTAATATTAAATTGTTTATAGTTGTAAAGACACCCTGTATTTCATTCATGTTTTCAGATGTCATTTAAAATTTTCTATAAAACACATTACGGTTAATATAGTGTCCCAAAAATCTCCTTACATAGGTAATAATAGGTGTTGTAGACATTTTCTTGTATAGGTAAAAAGCCCATTTTTTTAAATAAAAAAAGTGTTAAATCTTCTTATGTATGGAGATTTTTGGAGCACTCTGTATATGTTGTTGGTCAAAATCATTCGTAAATAATCTCTGATAAAGATTTCCTGTGTATGGAAACTTTCTGGACACTGTAGAAATACCTTTCCGTTTTTTCCTTAAGAAGTCTAAGTGACTTGGCGACACGTGTTAATCGTTCGATATTTTGATACAATTCGCACGATGCAACACGCACTCGCGTTAAATCATTAGCGATAATCTCTCTAGTACCAACTTGATGATGTTATTTTTTTTTCTTCCATCTTTTAAGACCTTGTATATTGCATTACACACACGCTACTTAAACTTGACTAGTTGCGAGGGCGTAGTTGGTAATTTACCAGCATTTGAGCGGCGTCCGTGTGTACTAAAGTATGTTAGTACTGAGAACGAATGAGTAGTGACCTTGCGAACAGGTCTCGTCGGCTAAGCGAATCCACAAAGCTTTTTTGAAGGTCAGCCAGGTGAGAAAAATTCAGGTAGAAAATGAACAACATGGAATAAAACGAGATTTTTTTTTATATATGTATAAATATATATCACCATGTGTCTGAAATGGTCATATTTCATCCAAATGGCTTTTGGCTTTTTTTTGTTGTTTTAATTTTTAGTGATCAATAGTTGCATGTGGTTGAGTTACGTCTTTAATTTGTAAGGTTGTCTGGATGTATAGGTTGTCCCTAAACTCACTGTACCTAGTTGGCAAAATTATGCGAATTTTAAATAAATTTTTTAAAGGTTAACATATCACTTATATTTGTATGTATAATATATAAAAAAGAAAAGCATTATAACATAGCTTAAAACATTATTAGATTTTGATCAGTGTGCTCAGCTTAAACTTTTCAGTTCCATTGCAAAACATGTTTATGTGCATTTCAGAGTACTTTTTCACAAAAGAAAGTAATAATTAGTAAATTTTGGAAAGTTGTAGTATAATGTAAATACCGGCACCACCATTTTATATGTTTGTTTGTTTTTATTGTTTTTATTGTATCGTTTGTTTTATTTTACGATCCATCGGGATCAAACAGTATCAATATTGTAGGAAACATAGAAAAATTACAAAAACAAAACTGAAAGATAAGGAAATAAATAAAATTCTACAAAAAAAAAAAGGAATAATAATTATCATAATAATAATACATGTATCATTATCTATTATCTACTATAATATAAAAGCCATTTGGGAATACTCTGTCTTGTCAAAAATTACGCGAAACACTACACTTAGCTAGAACTCAGCTTTCTACACCAGAAGGCATTTGAAGCTGAAACTTGGTAGGCAATTAGATGACACCCAAAAAAGGGTGCACCCGAAAGTGTCATCAGTGTCAATTCTTTTTACACAGAAATAAACATTTTAAAATGAAATAATAAAAGAAAAAAATTTTTTTATTTTTAAGCATCGTGGTGTCGTTTGAATTTAAAATCAATAAAACTTCAAAACCGATAGTCTAATTGTGTAAAACAATGAATTGCATAATGAAAACAAAAAAATTTTGTCATTTTTTGACGGGCTATTTATTACCTTTCGTATGATCTTAAAACAATTATTTGAAAGTCACTTTGTTGCCAAATATTGCAAAACAAAGTGACGTCATCGACACCCTCAAGTTATTTTATGGGTATTAACTTTTCAGAAAATACATAAAACATTGTCTCTGTAAAAAAAAATACAAATTTTGATGGTCATCTTCAAAGTAGCATTTTTTTCATATTATTAGAGTAGAGTTCGATTTCATGGTGCATTTTTCTTCGTAGTGTAGTAGGAAATGTCAAGTGATATTTTTTATCTATTAAAAAGTGTTGACAGTATATGGAATGAGTTGGCTGGAAAGAGGAAAAGGTGACCGAGGAACCCTTTTGTTCAGAATCAAGAGAGCGTGGCTAACCGCGTTGCGAAATTATACATATTAGGCGAAGCGGTTGAAAGGTTCTCTTCTCGGTGCTCGAAAAATGGAAGCTTATAAATGATTGAGTTTCAAGATCATGTTTTATGTCAAAAGGTGTTGGCATTTCGTTATCCATCCAATAGAGTTTGCATGAATTTTTTTTTTCCTATCGTCAACAGGTTACAGACGTTACGATGGGTACTTTACGAATACATTACAACGAAGATAGCCTTCATTTTTATTTTTTACTTTTTGCGAGAGTGGTTTGTTGTTCAAGCTTTGTTGAGAGATTGGCTTAAAAAAATAAGGAAATGGATTTTTCTTTTTGTTTGTTAGAAAATGACTTTTAATGATAGATCTCCCATTGGCCATGATTTTTTTTTTAAGGAGATGGATAATGAAAAGGATATATAATAAAAAAAGCATTAGGGTTGAGTCATGAGCTTATTGTATATAGGGTGTCCCACGTAAACGTAGCTGGCAGTCATGTATGGCGTGTAGAGGTGCATTTACGTGAGACACCCTGTATATTTTGTGAGTAAGGGACTAAGTAGAACTACTGTAGTAATGTAGCCGTGCAATACGTGTACAATTGAAGAAAAAAATTATAAGATTGTAATTGGTTTTGATAAAAATTACGTCATGTTATTAGCATAAACTATAAACGAGTACATTAAAAACATTTTTAGCATACTTTTTATATATCGGTACCTACTGTTATACAGATTTACTTATTCATAATTTTTTATTTCTGCATGTTTTATTTCGATATTCAACTTGTGCATGTTTTGAGTAATTCCATTTTTGATTCTTGCACGTTTCGATTTATGAAAATTTTGATTAATGTGAATTTCGATTTATGCAAATTAAATTTATGCGATTGTTGAGTAATTGAAAGTAATTTCATATTTGGTATTTATTACATGCATTTTTTGGTATATTAAATTATATATTAAGCTTATATTCTCATAAACGACTGTAGATGACAGTATACGTTCAATTCCAGCTCATTCACTCACTCACAAACTCACAGGTGAAGTTATCATCTATAAATATATAAAATATATTAAAATATATAATATATAAATATAACTCTATAACTTTTAATATACTACTCTACTTTAATATATAAAATATATAAAATCTATAACTCAGTTTTTAAAAATTCGTAAACTTTTTACCATAAACTAATTAATCAAATTTCATTGTTTAATAGAGCTAGCTAAAGCTATGCTTTGTGATAAAATATTGTAATAACTTATAATCAACACTTGTAATAAAAATTACTTTTATATTAAATTATTTTGAGATTTATCTTATTTATAACACGTCATTTTGTATAATAATTTTTAATAACAAATTTTGACCATTTTCCTATACAGAATAAACTAGTTGATATAGGATTACAATACTTTACTATAACTATCGTACACATTCTTAGGACATTGTACAAGTTTATATTGTTCAGAATGACTATAGTATGTAGTTAACCGATTTTTATCTTGGTTTGTTTAAAATAACACGTTCCTATTCTTTTCGTTAACAGGTAGAAGATTCTTGGGAGTTTTCTTCTCGAGACTACTGTGTACGAAGACGAGCCTTGCCCATCTACGGTAAGTCTTTTTGTTCAATTGTCGCGATGTTTTTAGTCAACAAGAACAGGGAAAAATTCTGTATAGGAAACTCGGATAAACACAGGGACGCTGGTGATGAAAGCATTGTGGGATCTCTTCCCATTCGGATAAAGATCTCTTTGATCAACACGGACTTTCACAGTGGTCAGTAACGTTATTCCGACCAACACCACCACTGATAAGAGAAAATAGGTCATTTTTGACAGATCCATCGCGTTTTGGACACTTTCGCTCAAAACTGATCATTTCGGACGAGGGGCGACGCATGTGGGAATGTGTCCCTGTTGAGATGAGACGCAACAGTATTCCTCGTTGTATTGTTCTCAAGTTGTTGGTTGACCAGATTTTCTGTTTTGCCCATTCTTCCTTCGCTGCAACAACAACTAGGGATGTCCACCCCCGCTTTGTATAACCCCTAGTATTATAGTGTACTTTCTCTCTCCCACAGTCTACTTTACTGCTGCTACTACTACTACTGACCCAGTTTCGTTCAGGTGGACGTTTCTCTTGTTGTTCCGCTGAGATGGACATTGTGGGAGAAACGTTGGTGTGTAATACTAGTATTCTTTGTAATGTTAGCTTTTGTAGAAAGTACTGGGATTACACCACGAAAAATTTTTCCCTTCTTATGTCAACATTAGGAAACAATTTTTTTTTTCAATAGAAAGATTTTGTGTACAATACTACAAAGTATTGGCTATAGGTATACGATAGCTCGCTTGTACGAAAATTAGTACTATTTTTTTTTAAATGATTTCATACATTTTACATTAATATGTATCATATATTCTTATTACAAATATATGCTTTATGTAACATGAGCTTGAGTTTTGAGTGAAATATGATATATGATAATAAATATACGGTACAGTATGTTCTCAAAATAATATTTTAATATAGGCGTACTGTACTTGTTATCATTTATCAAGCGCATTTTCAAGAAAACTCTTCAAAACAAGCCATTGCACTGAATTCGCTGTTTTGGAACAAATAGCTTGTAAACGTGCGTTTCGTACTGAGAGCAGCATGTTTCAACAAACCTCTTCAAAACAAGCTATTATTTATTTTCTAGTAATTTTCATATGAACGTAAGTTTTAACTAAGTTTTATATCATTTAATTAAAGCAAGCGTGCGATAGCGATTCGTCACGTGATCATTGTTGAGATTTAAAACTTGCGTTAGAGACAAAATGACAGAAGTTTATGACAAAGTCATGTGTTGTTATTAAACGTATGTAGTACTTATTGTAAACAAAATAAACCCCTAAAAAGTTCTGAAAAA